>SMLS01054575.1:0-46793 GCA_004785975.1 Popillia japonica
TTTTTTTTCCGGATATACAGGGTTAGCTAAAATAATAAATTTTAATAAATATATTTTTTAAAATTCTATTCATTTCGGCGGACCTTGTATGATACGTATTATTTAGTATTTAATCCATTTCAACTGAAGTAAACGTAACGGTGTGTATACAGGTTAATTATTTTAAAATTTTGAGAGTTTGTGAGAGTTAACAGTTAATGTACTAAACACAATATGATATTGTGAAAGTAGCGTAGCAGAGCTAATTTGTTTACAAACGGTACAAATACTAAGCGAACACGGTGAATAAGAGGGGAAAAAAATAGCAATAGATGCATTCATAATATGTAGATCGAATTTTTTAAATAAATTTAAAGCCGGCAGTATTTACGTTATCTAAAATTGACAAATCTATTTTTTTATCTGTTTACATATATTTAAGTGAAATTTAGATTAAAACGATGACGTAAAAATCCGCACTAATATTAAATATATTGCAAATACTAAACGTGGCTTCGACGCTAGGAGTTCGCAACACAAAATGTGTCCTATTTATTTATTTATTTATTTTTTCGTCGCTGTCTCTATCCTAACGAACGACTGTATGTAGCAGTAACGTATTATACACACTAATGGTGTAAATAAAATGAAATAGAATTACGTCATATGACTCGAACACACAGGTGTTTTAAAACAAAGAAATAAGTCAATATATCCCACGTGAATACAATTAATTCGCGTATTATTACAACTAATATTTGACTAGCGAAATATAGTTTCTCTTTTAGAATGGTCTTTTTATTTTTCATGAATGAAACCCGACTTATCCGTATAAAACACATTTTTTTAGTACATTTTTTGGTTTTTCAAATAATTCATACATACTTACGCAACTCTGTGTGGTATAGGTTCTGTTTTTTTCTATATTATTTACGATTTCGTGATGATCTGGTATTAGTCATCCCGTCATTCCTCTACTTGATCGAAGAACTACGGTAATGACAAATTCAGGTAGTTTGCCTAGAAGGTGAAATTTTACCTGGTAGGGAAACATTCTTAGAAATGATAAGAAATGCGTTTGACCGAATAGGATGACAATATTAGAAAGTAATCGATAAATACAATAATTAATCGTGAATAAAACGAGTAGGATCCACTTAAAATGTATTTATTACAATATTTATATATCACAAATCCTTTTTGGCTCTCATAACACACACATGCACACTAAAGATGAATGTTACTTACAAAAACATTTATTAGTTTAAAATTGCCACTCAATCTCTCGCATCCACTCGCCACTTTTTTGATTTAAAAAGTTTATTTTTTTATTTCCATTTTATACAAAACACATATCTCTGATAAAATTAGTTTCTTGTTGTTGCTTTTTTTCCTGTTTTAAGACCTATTAACTTAATATATACATACATTGGCTCTTTACATTGTTATACAACACTACCATGAAAAACGAGATATTCCACAATAACAAAGGCCGATTTGTGGTGGAGAAAGCAAATCCGTATCTATCTTTCTTTTTGTTTTTTTTTTTCGATTTTCCCAATTTTTCCAGTTTTCCTGATGCTTTGAAGATATTCATTACGATTTTTGTCATTAGGCCGGCGCGTTTCTTTCCATCCTAACCCCCAAACATCTTCGCGAAAATTCAGGCACTATCATATATAGATCTTATTGGTACAGATATGATAAAAGTTTAAAAATGTAAATAAAATATTTATAATACAGTTTGCGTTGACTTTGTTTTCAATGTATAAAAATATAGGTATTGTGCAGTTCTCAAGCCATTTTATATTATGAAAAAGTATACGTAAAATGTGAGCATTTTAATTCTGAGACCCGTCCATTTTTTTTTAATAACAACGATTATTACGATATTTTTTTTGTCTAAAATTTTTGCGGGCGCACAAGATGACAAATACACCAAAAAAGTTCCATAATCAACACAGATTTATATTAAATTTCTCCCCATATCTTTTGCTCTTTATATTAGAGTATCGTGCAGCAGCAATAGCTCTTTTTCTCTTTTTCTTGGCTACAGTTCATTTCTCGAACGATTTCTGCGAAAACTTCGTTCACGTTGGTCCTGTTTTTAGCACTGGCCTCGATGAAAGGGCAGCTCCAACTATTCGCCAATGTGTGCCCTTCCTGGGTTTGAACCTCGCGCTGATGCTCCAAGTCCACCTTATTCGCGACTAGCAATATCGGTACACGTTCCTGCCCTTTAACTCTGGTGATGAGATCTTTCATGGATCTAATATCTTCGAATGTCTGGTGGTTCGTCAAACTGTAAACCACCACGAACCCCTGGCCGTTCTTGATGTAGAGGTCGCGCATGCTGGCGAACTGTTCGGTGCCAGCGGTGTCCAGGATTTCCAAGACGCAGGGTGAATTATCCACCTCGATCTCCTTACGATAGAAGTCCTCAATCGTCGGATCATACTTCTCCATAAAACATCCGGAAACAAACTGCACCGTCAATGCACTTTTGCCAACCCCACCCGAGCCAAGGACCACAACTTTAAATTCACGCATTGTTCTTCGGTATGCGATCTTTACTGTCCTATTAAGAAAACACTGGCACGACTAGCACGATTGATAACCGATCCGATATATTAATTGATTCACCGTACAATCTTAGAAATTTTATAATAGCCATTTCAGCAACAACTCTCTGAATCACGTCGCCATCTTAATATACTGAGGAACTTTGAGTATTCTCTATGTTTTTACTGTGTGTCGCTGCTGATTGTCAGGGTGGGGGATCCTGACGGACATTACGGACATTCAACGACACACAACGACGATTCACCGAAACTGAATCATAGGATTTCGTAGAAATTACCGTGGTCGCCATCTATGAGTGCGGTACTATTAGTTTTGTTCGCTCCACCAAATATTGTTATTATTTTATTTAATTTAACGTTAAAAATCGATCTATCACATTTTCTTTTGCCGCGTTAAATAATCTGTCGGGTTCGGTTTGCAGATTTCTATGCAGATATCGATGTATAGTGTGCTACAAACGAAACGTCGCCGCTTGCAATAGATGTCGCATTTAAAAATAAAAAAATAATCTGATCCTGGTTTTAACATATATATTTTTTTTATTAACAGCGATAGCAGCTACCGATTTTATCTATCTACTTTAAAAAATTAATTTATTCAAGACAAATTGACCAATAAATGTTCCTAAACGTCTAATTCCAATACATTTATTTACTTTATTTATTTATTTCCTTCTATTTTATAATCAATTTACTAGAGACAATGAATTTCCGCTTCCTGCCGATTCAACCCGTTAGCAATTTAAACATGTTCTACTTTATTGATGTTTATTTTTAGGGATATTTCTGTTGTTAGAAATCGCCTCACAACAGAACCGTGTTAACTGGTAATATCTGTCAAATACGCCCGTGTTTACCGAGTCAGTGTGAGTGTACGTGATCGGCAACTAAATACATTTTAACCCAGCGTGAAACACCGAAACGGTACAATATTCGGAATTCTTTCGACGATTTCTCATCGATAACGATTCATTGCTTGAACCTGTTATTGAGAAAAGAGTCATTTCTGCGTGCCATACGATAGAGGTGTAGCGTCAAATATTGCGCAACATGAACTGAAATCCTAAATATATTCTATATTTAAATTTTTCTGCTTGCTATGGCGCAGGATAAGGCACCCGCAGGATACCCGAGTATGCAGAACGCAAGTTTGTATTTTTTTATTATATATTTCGGATGCGAAGTACGCTAGAACGTAATTTTTTAGATTACCCACCGATGCCGCCGCAGGGGTACCCCCCGCCGCAGGGATACCCGCCACCGCAGGGCTACGGTCCGCCACCAGGCGGTTACACCCCGGCGCAGGGTTATCCGGCTCCTGGCGGTTATCCTCCTCCACAGGGGTACCCACCAGCGCAAGGGTATGGCCCGCCGGGGCCAGCGCAGGGATACGTACCCCCAGGAGCAGGATACGCGCCACCTGGGCCTGGATATCAACAACCAGGACCTCCTATTATCAATCAACCAACAGGTCAGAATGATCCCAATAGTAAGTGTGTTTATTTTTATTTTTTTTGGGAGGTATCTGTTTAATTTGGTATTATTTAGGATGATTTAGGATTAAACGATAGTCATTGATGAAAATACCTCGCTTATTCGGATGAGCAATGGTTATAATCGAATCGATTATTATCATGTTAATTTGTCGCTGACGTCGGTTTCGTGTGTAACATGTGACAATAGGGAATATGTATGTATGTTGAATTACGTGGCGCCTTCTTACTACATTCCTCTCTTTATGTAAATAATATAATGCAAGGTCGCAAAAAAAAACTGTTTGTTGTTGTTCTTCTTAATGAAACATCCACACTCATCATGCACACAATAACAATTATTAAATGATAACGAATCAAGAGAAAAAATACGGAATAAATTTATTTAAGGATTTGGAAATTTAACTTAAACATTGTACGCACGAGATAAACTATAAAACGAGACGTGCATGTCAGTGCGAAGCGTTAAGTAGATAAAATTTCAATATTCCATATTTATTCTAGGCAATTGTCCTGGATATTGTTCAATAAACACTGATTATGCCGTATCAGAATTGTGTCTTGGGTAGTTCATCGCTGACTATTGTTTACTTGCATTGTTTGAGCGTTATGGATTTGAATCGACGGCGAAATTTTTGTCGGTATTTAGTTAAAAAAATTCGAGTCTGTTTTAAAATTAAAAAGTCGCCTAAAAAGAGCGGTTATAAAAGACTGTTAACTGACGAGGAACAAAGGTTTCGTTGCCGTTAAATTAATCCTGAAATTCGTGTAAATATTACTTCATTATATATTTTAGGTGGCTGGATGAGTATTCCGCAAGGACCTCCCAATTGCCCACCAGGATTGGAATACCTTACTATGATTGATCAGCTCCTCGTACATCAAAAAGTTGAACTTTTAGAAGGTAGATGGTAAAATCTAAAATCGTTTAGAAAAATTTATACGTCCAAATTTCAGCTATGGTTGGGTTTGAAACCAAAAACAAATTCTCAATCAAAAACAGCCTCGGCCAAAAAGTCTATTACGCCAAAGAAGACAGCGATTGTTGCACAAGAAATTTATGCGGAGCATTGAGACCGTTTGACATGCAAATTTTGGATAACTACGGAAATCAAGTTATACATTTAAGTCGGCCGCTAGCTTGCGATTCTTGTTGTTTCCCTTGCTGTTTGCAGTCCATAGAGGTTTCCTCCCCTCCTGGCACTTTAGTTGGTACCGTCGAGCAGGAGTGGAGCCTCTGTTTCCCAACTTTTGCCATTAAAAACCCTAGCGGCGAAACCGTGCTTAGAATCGAAGGTCCGTTCTGTACGATGAGAATATGCGGAGACGTCGAGTTCGATTTGACTTCCGCCGATGGCAACACTAAAGTCGGCAAGATTTCGAAACAGTGGACCGGGTTAGTGAGGGAGATGTTCACCGACGCCGATTATTTCGGAATAACGTTCCCGATGGACTTGGATGTGAGGATGAAAGCAGTTATGTTGGGAGCTTGCTTCCTGATTGTAAGTTTTAGTCTGGTGAAGTGTAGGATATATTTTTTTCTTGGGTTTTTTTTAGGATGCTATGTATTTCGAGCAGAGCGGAAATCACAACTGAAGTCTTCGATAACTGGATACGACTGCAACGAAATCTTATGAATGCTATCTTACTATTTTTCGTAAAATTAGTGTATTTTATTATGAAAATTTGCTCTGAAACATTACTCTTGCTTTTTAAATTGGATTGAAATTTTAATCTTGTCTTGTTTCGAATAGTGTGTCACTAATAATAACGGAGGGAACGAGATATTGACCGGTCGAAACTTTCATAACAAGAAAATATTGCTTGCAGCTGCCTTGAATTTGGACTATATACAAAAATTGTCATATATGGTATTTAATATATTGGAAATTATATATATACGTGTATTATGTACTTCAAGAAATGGTAATTGCTCTTCTTATGAACAAGATATATTATTTTTTTAAATTTATTTATTATACACCATTTTTTATTCTTTTAAAACGTGTATTTTTTAGATATATATATATTACCTTGTTACAGTGTTTGTAATAATTTTACGATACAGAGACAATGTTTTGCACAATGAACTTCCTAATATTATTATATTTGTATTATTAACAGTTTGTTATTATAAGAGATATATACGGTATATGTTTATAATAAAGAAATACTAAAGTTTACAAATTAGTTTTATTACTATTTCCTCGACCAGTTTAGAGCGTACGCGACGCTATCGCGGTAATTTCAACGGGGGATGGGTAATAAAACCCGACTACGTCATGTTCTTAAATAAGTTTTATTGAAATCAAATAAATAAAGACGTTGTAGAATATTTACAAGGTTTATTTATAAACTAGAAAATAAACATATTTTGTTGTAAAATATCATTTACATACAGTCACATACAATGATATTTTACTTGAGGCAGTAAGGTTGCCAGCCTGGAATTGGCAATATTCACAGCCATTAGAGCATTGCTTGTGAAGATCACAGGTTAGAATCTACACAAGAGTCCTTCATCGCTAAAACAGTAGCCGCATTCGATGACGCAGAACCAACACTGCTTTGTTCTTAGCAAGCCAAAAATGTTATGTATTCATATTTGTTAGGGTAGTATACGTGATTAATACACAATTATATATCGCTACTTCATTTTAGCGAGAAAGGATAGAAATGAACGCAACAAATATATGAAAATGAAACCAATTTTCAATATTCGTTACCTCTTAATATGTTACGAGTACTTTTTATGCCATATTAAAAAGATAATCAACGGATTCCTTACATTTATTGTGCAATTTATATAAAAGATGTATCCCCGTCACCATAGATCTTTAAAAGCTGGCATAAACGAATTTTAATACTGGAGTAATGAAACACAAAAGGTGCGTAACACCGAAATATCCTCTTACAAATTTAGGTGTTTTTTCTTGCAGACCTTAATTATACATTTTTAATTTTCAGTTTAAAATCATAGTTGAAGTTAGCATATTTAAAAATCACACTAATTAACTAGAAGAATTTCAACGTGTGGGATACAGGAGGGTGGTGAGGGTGAAGAATACATTTTATAAAATAATATTGTTCAACCCAGCTCGTAATAAATAAAATGGCGTTCTAAAAAAAAATAAATACGTTAAAAAAATAAATAAAATTCTTACAAATGTTTTTTTACACCATTATAACCTACTTATACATTCATATATGTACGTATATTATAAAAAAAGACGCGAATAGAGCAAAAATAAAGTTGTAAAAAAAAACGAATTAAGAATTATATGCAACTTCGAGCAATGTCAATTCTCATTTTGAATAGGATATAAAAAAGGAAGTACAAAAACACTAGCTACCTACGAA
Organism: Popillia japonica; assembly: GCA_004785975.1. Taxonomy (NCBI): domain Eukaryota; kingdom Metazoa; phylum Arthropoda; class Insecta; order Coleoptera; family Scarabaeidae; genus Popillia; species Popillia japonica. The sequence continues at coordinate 7,415 of SMLS01054575.1, forward strand.
ATGAGTAATTTACAGATATATTAAAAAATTAAAACATTTACGTCAATATGAAAATTGACAGTTGCATTACAGCCATATTTTATTATTACTAATTATTACTCTCTAACATGACTCTTGTTTTAGATATATATATAAAAAAAGAATGCTCATACACGATTTTTACAAGACCCTTATTTTTTTGTCATCATTTTCTAAATTTCTCCCTTGTAGAATTGGGTGGGGTTGTGGAGGTTAAAATAATAGACGTAATAATTAAAACAAATCGTCCATATTAACAGGACGACCGAGACAAAAACAAACGTGTTAAAAAAGTATTTCTAAAAAGGGGCGGTGGGCGGACGGGGAACGCACGATTTACGAAATGAAATTATGGAATATGTTATGATTTCCTTAAGGGCTGCACAAGCAGATTTGTAGTTTATATATTTTTTTACCCACAAGATAATACTGCTTGTCATTTCATTTAACTAACTTATTAATTCACTAGAACGTAAAAGGAGGGACATTTGAAAAATTATTAATTAAAATAAAGAGAACATAGAAAAAAAACAATCACACGATTATTGATATCTATAAAACAGTCTTCCAAATTAAAACAGTCGATATAGTACCAACATGACAAATATATCTTACTTCGTCTAATATTACGGAGCCTCATTTATTAAAATTAACTTAAAATTAAATTTAGTTAATTTCAAGAAATGCTACTTTTTTACATAATCATTATTATTACTATTTGCATTTTTATTGTTATCATCAATTGTATATATATATATACACATCGTTTTAAATTCCCAGGAAATATGTATATACAGGTGTTCCACTAATACGATATCCTTTGATACATCTATTACGCATGATATAACAAAAAAAAAACTAGGGAAGCCCTACGCGAAAATTTAAAGTTTGTAACCAATATTATTTTAAGGAGAAATGAAATTTTATATTGTCTAGCATACTTAAATCTTACTTCGTTCATTATTGTCATTAAAATTATTTTTAAGTATGTACTGCGAAATATGTCATGTTTGATTATCCAAATCTTGCAATTTTCCCCAGATATAATCAACTAGTTCGTCAGTCTCCAAATAATTATTATATTATGTATAATAGAGTAAATATCGAAGTATATAGTACTAATATCTGAATAGTCCAGCATCAAAACCACTCAAATCCATTGAAATAGACTTAAGAGATATCAATGCTAAACGATATCATTATCCTCTATATATTTTTTATCATTATTATTATTATTATTAGAGCTGGGATTTTAATAGCCCCCGTATTACGTAGTGAGCAACAGGATGTTTCGTATAAGCGATTATTACTGGCTAGTAGAGTGTTGATGGGTGCGACTCGAGTCATCCCAGCTCCGATTATGACTTTATTTCATATTAATAAAAGTAACTTTTTCGTGTATGGAATTATTCGTTTGCGGTACTTCAGACGTTTCATTAACATCGGCGTGAATAATAAACCCATTGACGTCATTCAATCGTATATGCTTGTTATCATTAACTACTTTATCGGTAGCTTGACGTTTCACGGGACTTACTTTATTAAGATTACTACCTCTTACGGAATTCTTCAATATGTTCGGCTTATGGTGGTGGGTGTTGATGAGCGAACATGAATTCGTTATCGAACGTCTGGTGTTCGCAGCGATCTGAATCTCGCTTCTCTGTCGGTCGATCCGTTGATTCTGCAACACGAAAGTACCTCCAACTTTTCTCGTTGAACACGTGGACATTATCAGTGGTTTAGGGTGTGTCGTGTACATCGTCGCGTTATTGCTTTGAACAGGTATCGTCACCACGATCGGTTGAGTGGCGAGCGGAGGACTGAGAACAGGCTGCGTTGATGCTACACGCAAAATAGGTCCACCCAATTGTACGAACTAGAACACGAGACGCGTTATCAAACACCAATAATATCTAAAGCAACGAAAGGGATCGTATACCTGTATAGGACTTACTACTGCTACTGGACTCATAGGCATATACATAACTGACGTTGGAGTATCTAGATTTCCCTGAGAACTGCTATTATCGAGAATTGGCGAATCAATGTTAACGTGCTGTGATATCTTTTGAATCTCTGATTTTGGCGCGGTCGTCGACGCAGCTGTAGTAAAAATCTGCGATACGGGAGCGATCTTCTAGAACAAATTGCAATGATGAAATACACACGGGCTGGGGACACAATCGTCTACGTACCACGAAGGATGTGGTAACACTCCTACTAAACGTGGAACTCGATGTAGTAACACTCCTACTGAACGTTGAACTCGATGAGGTAGTTACGGTACTTGTTGTATCAAGTTTAGGCAGAGATAACCCTGGCGGATTCATCTTGATCAGTTCTTTCTCCTTGGCAGCCTTGTGATCTGCGATTAGCTGGTGGAAATCTTTGCTACGACCTGGGACTGCTTTCCTCAAATGTACCTGCGGAAGTTTCAATTCCGAACATACATAACTCAAACTTAACAAAAATTTTGGGTAAATCGATCGGTGACATAACTAAGAGGTATTGACATTTTTACCATATGATTTGAACACGTAATGGACCTCATACAAGGACCTTTGTGTCCTTCGACAACTCCGCAATGCTTATCTGGATCGTATTCCTTTATCTTCTTGTAGCGTTTCTTCGACTTCTTGCGCCTAATCGAGCTGATGCTGCTCGAGCCGCTGCTGTAGCCGCTCGAGTCGTAGGTCGTAGCGTGCGCAGGGGACGTAGGGGGTGTTGCGACAGGCTTCGCAGTTTGTACGGGCTGCAATATTGGCGGCGGTAGGTCGGCTGTTGCCTGGCTCGCTGCGATTGGCGAAGTCGGGGGCGTGATTTGCTTCTAATAACAATCGAAAATAACTACTTAACTTATTTAGTAATAGTTTACTGCGGCGTACTTGCGAAAAATAATATGCAGGTGAGATTGGTGTAAGTGTTGGTTCGTTTCTAATTTACGCTTACCCCAATTCACCCGATCGAATAACGGAAATTAAATTAAATTAACTTAAAAAAGATGTCTGTTTTATTGTGACTAGCATGCTTTTTCCCGTATGTGTATATATATGTATAGATCAATTTTCTTTCGAAATCTGCGCCATTAAATGTACCTATATTTACGAAACAGGATTTAAGTATCAATGAGAGTGTAACAAGTGATGATAATCTCCAAATTTGAAAACGCATTAATTAGATATTTCGGAAATAAAATACCATCCCCCCCGTTGAGTTCGTTCGCAAACGCTCCAGCATGCTAAGTTCTTCGAGTAAACGAAGCCCAAAGCCGCGTGTTATCGCAACAACATTGACATGCAAAATATTCGATTACATCGAGAACTCTTCAAGAAAGCGATATAGCTACAAAACCACATCAAATTCTGAAAGGAAATCCCATGTTTGATTGGCGAACTCTGAGATTCCCTTTGACGACCACCCTTCTGCATGCTCGTTTCGGTAACGCTGTTTCAACGTCGTTTTCGCGCTTGACAATCAAGTTTCACGTTTTAAATAAAATCGCATTACTAAAGTCTTATAAATATGACAGTAGGAAATACAAAATTTGTCGAAATAAAACAAAATGTACATCGCAAAGTCGTTTCTAGATATCAAAAACGAAAAGTATATGGCAAAAAGCGACATGTATATACAGGATACATACCGCTTTCGGGAGGAAATACCCTCACTGAACCGTAAATCCACATATATATGTATATAAATCAAAAAAAAATCAAAGAAAGAATGAACATTGTTAACCAGTTAATTTAGTAATATATATAACGGGTTCCAATGGTGTATATATAAACATATAAACACATACGACAAACATGTACAAGCAAACATCTAAAAATGCAATTTGCAAACTGTCACACCTGTGGTGGGGTGTTGTAGATATAATATATTTTTGCATTACAAATTCTTTTAGTTCGCATATTTTCCGCACTCATTCAGTGTCTCTGGCAGTCTGTTCGGTTTGGCGAAATTCTGCATGAAACATGAGAGCCCTAAGCTTATCAATGGCCCATATACTACGTCAGATTGTTTGCAAATATCTATCAACAATTATCTAAACATAAGAAACAGTATATCTTATGATATGCAAGTATAATTAATAATGATTTACATCAATATGAAGGAAGATTTTGTTTTTCTTGACGGCAAAAAATTGATATCTAGAACCTGTACTTACAATTAACTCATACTGATGTACATTTTATTTGATTTAACTAAATTTGTATTTCTTACCGTATTTACAAGACCCCGATAGGAACCTGGTAGTTAGAAACGTACTTTTTAGCCGTTTCCTGGAATGAAAAGAAAAACTAACTTGAAACTGTGCGTAGATTATCACCATCTTTAAACAAAACAAAAAAAATCACTATTCTTATACGTCGACCTCTTTACAAATTTGAATGTTTTATTCATTCACATTAGGATGCATTATTCGGAATCGTAAGAATCTCTCGTGTTTTTGTGTATATGTGTGTGTATGTGTTTCCTTTTTTTATACCGGGGGAATGAGTGGCACCTATTATGAAATTATTACATCAGAAAGGATATCACCTCCTCCAACAAATAGGCTGTCAATATTTTTGTCAGACACTGTACTATACAAGATAATTCTCAATTTATCTCCTAAATTAATTTTTATTAATAATCCATAATTAAGTACAGGATTATTGTTAAATGTGATAAATGAAAAAAAATCACACATAAAATTAAAAATAAAAGAACAGACAAAACAATCCAGAGTGAACACTCACCGGAAATAAAGGTGGTGGAGGCACAGGTGGTGGAAGTATAGTTTTCTTTTTATTTTTTGAATGGGAATATTTATTCTTCTTCAATAAACTAGTTCCTGGAGGGATAATCAATTCACTATGCACTTGATCGGGCCCATGTTTCTCCCTACTGTGTGTCACGAAGGCCGATGGCATCATTACTTTGCTACACTTCTCGCATTGACATATCACCCTAACATCCATCTTTGGATACGAACCAAATAATAATATGTCCTTCCTAGGCAGTAAACTAACACTCGAACACATATTTTTTTCACCTAATTGTGGGAGAACTGAAATGTTATTATATTGTGAATTGAATGTGCTCGATGGGAGGACTTTGTAGTATACGTACGTGGATCCCCAATATTTTCTATTACATCTAACCATTCAGACCATGGCCCACCTCGATGGGCATTTAAAGAAGGAAGTGGCTCTTGGGACATTTTTGTTCTGCAAATATTAAAGGAGAAGCACTCAGTATACTAATATAGATATATGGATCTAATAATAATAAGGATTAAAAAATTAAAAAAATTGAATAGCCTCAATTTTTATAAACAAAACAATAAAAACTGAAACAATCAAATTTAAATGGATTATATGCCTTACATGTTTATTTTTTATCCAGTAAATAATTCCGTTGCTATCTGTGTTCCGAAATGTTAAAAGCAAATTGTTTTAAAGTGAGGTTGTTCAGACTTATTATATCTATGTAGGTATATAATGGTAATATCCAAATATTTCACATGGGCCGGTTATCACAAAATGACAGCTGTTCCGTTATTATACATTGCCTACATTTCACTTTAAGTAAATACATTCACGGAACATGGATATAATTTTTATTTAGTAGGCAATCCATATAGAATTTATGGTAACCCGTTTAATTTAGATCGTATAGGTATTATTTTGTCACAATGAGTACGACTTGTTCACACTTACAGGACCGTACTGACAAATGCGCTCACCTAAAATGTAGATACTTCCACCAGAAGATCCAGTTGTCAATAACACTCTAAATAAGCTTCATCATCTCACTTCATTCTCGACGAAAGAGGCGAATTTGCAATGAAAATTTACAATTTTCACTAATCAATGACGCTACGTTTTGTAGATAATCAGATATTTTTAATTGAATCACAAGTATTCCGAGTACATCATCGAAGTGCAATACGCATAACCTTAAAAGTTTCACACTAGAAAGTTGCACTAATCAATAATTTATTCTGTTATATAAATAAATGAGTAGATTTATTTTTCGGGATCAATTCTGTTTATTATATAATTAATAAGATTCTATTTTTATCGACAATTTTACTAAACCGAAAAAAATCGCTTTGAAAATTAAAAATAATACCCGTTATTATTTAAACAACGTGCATGTGATTTCGATCTGACGATGATTCGTGTGAATTTTAACACAAAAAATGTGCGAAAATTCGTTTTAATGAATCTAATTTTCGAATATAATTAAAAAGCCGACGCCCATGTATAAGGAGGGTTGTGCTTGCGAAAATTGAGGGAGTTAACGACACTGCAACACTAACGAATTTCTTTTTTTATTTTTGAAGATAGAATGGCCTTTAAAAAAATGCATCGAGAATTTTTTACAAAATTTTATTTTATCGTAATTCGTACAAAATGGTATTCGTGGAAAATATGACGAATTGAAACATGAAATGATATAAATTAAACAACTTTTTATACATAACAAAACTATTTCATTGAGTGTATCAAATTAGTCCTTTCTTTTTATTCTTACTAAAACTACAACAACAAAACTAATGTTTCTTGGCGGATCTAACTAGTTTCTCATATTTGTTCTTGCTCTTAAACCACAATCCAAAAGGTATGGCTAATGAGGGTAGTGTCATGACAGCAAAAGCAAGCCAATCTAGTACATGGGATGAGAATTTCTTGTCATAGTCTCTGAATGCAATAATTGCACCTTCACCTGGTTCACTGCTATAAGAATATTGCTCCTGGAAATTAAGATTAATATTTAAATGATCTTCTAATTTAAACTCCTAACTCTAACTTACTGTTTTAGCATCATCTGACACTTTGTATGTCACTTCAGCACTGGTAAAATTAAAGTAACCATATGTTTGGGGCCTCACAACAACCACATGGGATATATTACTTTGTGGAGGTATCCTATCTATCAGAGCGCCAAGTCGACCACCAATCAGTTTGAAAGCTTCTGGATGGAACCCATTATCCACTAATTTAACATTAATAGCAGCTGAACTCCCAACATTGTATATGGTATATTTAACAATGATATCCATAGATTCCACTAGATACTTATTCAAAATCTGTTTTGATACTAACAACCTAGGTCCGGATTCCTCTTCAGTATTGCAATTAACCGTGATCGCGGTTAGGAATAAGACAAACACTAATTTCTGCAACATCTAAAACGAAAATTAGCACAAATTTCTGTTATATCTCACGTGTTTACCTTGGAGTTAATTTGTACTAGGCTATTGCTTGAGTTCGCGGATAAGTCTGTCAAGATCTCATCAGTAAGTTGGTTTGAGCTTCGCCACGCATCAGCCACGTTTCAGGAATAAATGACGTTTATTGGTGATTTTACCGTTTTAATTCCCCTGGGTGTCGTTGATTTAATCACGGCGCTGATACAGATATTTTCGAGATTCTACTCTAGATGGCAGCACGTGTACCACCCTAAATTTTAAAATTAAATCTTTTTTATACATCGTAAATTTCAATTCCAAACACTTGTTAGGAATTAGAGCTTTAAGATAAATAGTTTTTCATTTTAAAAGTAGACTAGTAATACGTAATTAAATTATATTAAAGAAAATGGCGCTCATGGTTATGTTTACATGTTTCCTGGCTGTTAAAACCCGAGGTGATTGATTGTAAATAACCCAAATAAATAAATAATGTGATATAGCACCACAGGAACCGAGATTTTAATATTTAATGGTTTTTAAATTGTGCGTCGAATTTATATAAAGATGTCCTACAATACGGATAGTGATTTAGAGGTTAAAGTCAAGAAAGGTAAGGGAGCCCCCTTTAAGAGTTCACAGTGTATTTTTAATTTTTTTAAGCCACCGAGAGAATATCGGAAAACATGCACATTGTCGCCAACGAGCCTTCCTTAGCATTTTATAGATTACAAGAGCATGTTCGCAAAGCAATAAACCCGATGGTAGATCGGAGGGTTGATGTGAATAAATTGCACCAAGAACTTCAAGGTAGATGTTACGACATGGAATACGCGATTAGGTGAATTAAAAGGAAATAGTTTAATTTTAAAAATTTATGTAACTTCCATATTATAGTGCTATCAAAGCTATAGATAAAGCTGAGAATAGTTTCAAAAGCATCCAAGATAATCTGAAGAATTCCATATTTTTGAAGCAGCAATTGAAATACGAGGAATCGCGGAGAAAGAAACCTGATGGGAACTCAGTCTACAAACGTCTATCTGCTCATATTACTATAGATTTACCGGAATTACCGGAACTTTCTGACGTTGTAAGAGAAACTGCTAATAGAGTTGAATCAATGATGAAAGCAAGCCATTCTTAAAACCTAAAAAAATATAATCTAATTGACGTTTTTTTTTTAATTTTAATTTTTAACTAATCTGTGATTGCATCCTGTACATATTGTAATAAAATTTCGTTTTATCTTTACCACATATTTATTTTTGTAGAATAGAAATACTTATTAGTGCATAATTTCAGGTAAATAATAATGATAAGTGAGAAACATGGTAAGAGTTTAATATGGAATTTTACGCACGACGGGACAGTTGCGCAAGCTATGACATTGTAATATTTTAAAACATTAATTAATGCTTTTTAATTAATAAACATTTACATTATACTCCAAGATAATAATATTGCAAACCTCCCTTTAAAACTGGCGGCGAACTCCTCAGCCAATAAAGTGCCTCCCATTTAGATATCGCACCAGAAATTGAAATCTCTCGATTCTCCCTAAATATATCGGCGTTAGGTTGGTAGTATTGGATTTGTTCTCGTCATGTTTTGCATTGCTATACTTCAAGTTTAAGAAAGCCAACATTTTCGGTTTAAATCTCGTGTTATTCTTTATGGATTAGGCAACAAGTACTTTCGAAAATAGGTAATATTTTATTAATATACTGCGAGACGTAGTGATATCTTAAACTGACATTTAAACCTTGTGATAATGGTGTAGAATATTTACATTACACATGTATGTATTACATATTCCCTATCGTTACGATGCCCGAATCAATTAATAAATCTTCCGCGATTAACAAAGACGGTTTGTTTAAATCATCTATATAAATAATACTTGTTTATTATAACAGCTGGTTGATTGACGTTTACGCGAGAAAATTCTGATCGAATTAATTTCATAATATAATTACGTTTAATCAGATTTTGCCACCCCCTCGTTTTATTTTCGTAATAATCGAAATAAAAGTATAAAATTAAATTTGGTTCTTCCTAACAGTATCAGTTGACATAAGCTCAATAATTCCAACACCTTCTAACAAATAAGTGTTGCACTGACAGGCGCAAGAGGTTGTAGTTACTGTTTAAATGTCAAGGCATCAGAATTATACCCCAAGTTGTTTAAAAATCGAACAGTAATCGACTGTGATATGTCCAGATCAGAGGGAAACGTTTTATTTTTTTTTTCTTTAATAAATCCTGGTAAAATAGGAACGTAACTTTGTGAATCAATGGGAAAAAAATTTTTGGAACGTGTTCTAGATAAGTGGTTTGTGCATATATTGATTTTAGGTCTCCCTTCAATTTACAAGTGGTCCTAGTTGAATATTGTTTACTCGCGATCTCAACATTGTACTATTCTTACATTAATTACCTACAGTTAATATTGCGATTTTTCGACAATATTTACATTCGGTTTTGACGGAGATAATCGCTAAAAAAATTGCAATCTAAAGCTCATGCAGTGTTATTGCCATCCACCGATAAAAAAGATGTAGATGTACTAAAAAAAAAGTTACAATTCTAACAGTATTCTCGGCGAGTCGAAAGCTTTTTAGGCAGCGGTGTTTTTTCTAAATGGGATTTAAATAAGTTAAAATGGAATCGAACCTTTACATCATGTATTAAGTGTTACAATATTGATCAAATATGTACAACATAGAGTTGTGTTACTTTTTGCTATATCTGCAAAAATGTGATTCATATAAGTAAGTTTTCTTGCATGCTTTTTATCGTTTGTAACTCTTTCTTTTCGTGTACGTCCATCTAAATTGAAATTATTGCAAACCTATTGAGATTTATTGATTTTAAAAATATGCAAATTATGTTTATATTTGTGTGCAGTCACAATCCGAAAAAAAAAGATTTTGATTGTTATCTTCACAACAATCTTCTATATAAGCGAAGCCTTTCGAGGATGTGACATTTAAGAACTTCTTTATATCTTTTGAACGATTTATGTTTTAGAAATTGCGATGGGTTTTTTTTGGAAGTTTCAATAAAACAGAAATGACCAGCCTGAGTTTATCTTTGGATAATGTAGATGTAAGTGAAAATTCCGAACATATAAGCAAGTTATTTCCCAAGTGCCGGCCACGTAGCGATATCAATTTAAATCCCATAATATCTTCTTCTAGTAATCATGATAATGATCGCACAGATAATTCAACAATCGCTGTCATGAATAACGAAAGGGATGATAGGTATTGTGAAAATTGAACTGATTAAAAAAAATCGATTTTTTTTTAATTATCTAAAATATTCCGTTTTGTTTTGCTTTTTTTCGCTTGATTTTGTTGTCCCCATTTTGCGTAACTAATCATTCTAGATGGATGGGTGATGGTACCTCTGGCGATAATCGTGAATCGACACAGCTGCATTCGACAGACGATGATGATTTAGTCGTTGATAATGAACAAATGGGCGGATCGTACAAGCTACGTGACTCAAGGTACATGCTTCAATCGAGCATGATTACCTCTAAATTAAAAAAATAAAGTCGCCAGCGTTTTTATTTACGTTTATGTTTATTTCGTATTTCATCATTGCACTAGCCACTTTTAAATCAAACTAAAATATTTTATAACACACGTTTCAAAATGCTTTTTTTTATCTACACGTGCGGTAAAGAATTTTTCTTTTGCAAACTTGCACCTAATTCTTTACCACACCTGTACGTATTTCTTTCATCTCTAAAACGAAGCATAATTCTCATTGATTTTACATTTCATTTGCTAATTATATACTTATAACAATTTAACGTTGGATTGCTCATTACTTTACAAAAGGAATTTCTTTAGCGTACGTTTAATTATTGTACATACATAGATATTTATTCGAAAGCTATACTTCACCACAGCTCAAAACACAACATCTTTCGCACACTCTCGCCGATATCCCAATTTGAAGCTACTAGTGTAGTGATTTTTTAGAATTATAGAGATCGCCGGCGGTCGTGAGATTTATTCGCAAAGTCGCAGTAAAGCTGTGAGGAAGTCCAGAAATGCGAATGGTGATGATTCAGACAAGAAGAAGAACCAAAAATCACCCGTGCAAGGTGTTTGGGAGTTGCGCGGCCATTGTAACGAATCAAAGAAGTTAAAGAATTCGCGCGAATTTACCGAAACGGTATTCTCGTCGGAGGTGTGCTCCGTTACCCATCACCAAGGTGATCAGCATACCGTCGCGAGTGAAAATGACCAGAAAGTAATGAGTCCCGTATCAAAAATGGCTATGCCAGGTGAAGTAGTTGTTTTCGACGACATCGGCGATACTTGGCACGATGAGAAGAGGTTAGAAGAAGATTGTACTAAAGAAACACCATCTTATAATCACACTGCCCCGTCGAACATGTACAATTCGGTCGATAATGAACCCGAGAGGGTGACTAAAGTTATTGGAAATTTACCTATCGCTGTTTACGAAGGATCGCCAAGGAGATACGGGCCTAGGCAAATAGATTCTAATTGTTCTCATCCACAACTACCAAGTGCACAAAGCTTGCTTGCTTCACCAAGCGTTTACCCGCCTAGACCTGGTTTCCCGCAGAGAGTTATCTGTTCACCGAGTGAGATCGAAACGACACAATCAGCTGAAAACACAACTTATAATGTTAGTAGCTCCGCGCTCGTCGGTGCCTCTATTCTAAGTTTAATTTTGATTAAATTTTTTAGAGAAGTAGCCCAAATTCTCCTCACCCAACCACGACCGCTACGACTACGTCGACGTTCGACTATCTATACGAATTTTCCGAAACGAGGAAAGTCCTCGAAGAGTTTTTCAAATGCCCCCCGCCGGAAGAGGAGAACCAGCTCGAAACGGAATTCCAAGATTTAGAATACGAATTGAGGAGACAAGCTAGCGATTCGGGAAATTCGTACGTCGGGCAGAGGTTAGCTAAGGGCAGGCAGGAGCAATCGGATTTTTGTATACGCGTAGATTCGCCCAGGAAACATATTAATAACACAAATTTATTAGGACTTCCGGTAATTATATGATAATACGAGATGTCACGGTACTATTTCTTAATTTTTTTTTAATAAAGGAACAAGATATAACTGAGCATGAGAACAATTTTTTGGATTTATCGATCGGTACGGGTTCGAGCGGTGATTTAGGTGATACTGAGGTCGGGTTGCAAGTTGGGCACAGTAGGAATTTTACGCTATCGCCGGAAACCACCGACTGCGATTCTAATTGCGGTGATTTAGATAGTGAGGTATCATTAATGTTGATGGAGAACGAACTGGGGCCGTCTTCAGGGTTATTAGGTACATGCTCCTATTTAATAATTGAATTCAAATTTATCGACACTTTGTTTTAGGATCCACCGGAGATATAGCGATCCCAAGCGATTCCCTCAGATTATATTCGAGTATGCCAGTTTTAGAAGACGGTTTGTCGTCTGGTCACGCTAGCGACACCGATAATAATAATCCGACGGTAATGCTGATGAAACGGCAAATTACCGAAATCGAAAGGGAGATAAACCAAAGTATCAGCAAGACTAAGCAAGCTATATCTCAGGAAAATGGCTTGTCACCTAGCAAAGAGAGGTTGACCGCTTCGCCTATTGATATTATAAACGGTTGTAGCAGTTACGACGACCAACACTCGCACACCCAAAGCGAATCTTTAGGTATTTCTTTTAGTTTATATATTTTCTTTGTTTTCTATTTAATTCTTCCGTAGAAAAAACACCACCACCCCCAGCTCCGGCCCCGCATCGCAGCATCAGCGGCGAGAAGCCGAGCGATGTCGAAGCCGCAATTAAAGACATTCGTTTGACGTTGCAAAGAACGAAAACGCTGCCCCTAAAGTGTCACCCGGAGGAAGAATGCGAAGAAACAGCAGCTAGCCCAGTGTGGGTTCCTAGGTAATTAACCTAAGCCGTAATCTTTTTCAAGCTAATTTTTCTATTCAGGCAAAGAGGTCTTTCCACGACTAGCGGAGATTCCGATCGGAAAGCGCAAAGTGGGGAGGAGGGTGGAGACGAAGGTAAACCAACGCATTATTTCGATGTTTTATTAAATTAAATTAATTTTCAGAAGAGGCCGATACCGATTTGGAAACGGATCGATTACTAGGGCAGCAGAGGACCGACGATCAGGGATTCTACGATGATAAGGTAGTTTAAACATTATACGTACGCGTTTTCAATTTTTTTCGTCATTAAATGTGTCAGTCAATATTTATTAAATGTATGAATGACTTTAATTTAATATTATATATTATATGTGTGCCTTTTTTTAAATTAAATCAATTAAATAATAAGTTTATGGATAAAATTATCGTATTCCGTCGAGAAAATGCGAGTATAAGCGAAAGAAACCGAACGGCAAGGCAAGGTCAAATCCGAGCGGACAGCACTGCGCAAATGCACGGAGAGCGGTGGAATCGCTACCGAGTATTCCGGGAAATTTCTCCGAACGGCAAGGTCGGGCTCGCGCGCATAGCGCCGCGCAGCTGCGGAGAAAGTGGGGATTGCCTATTGAGAATTCTGGGAGATTTCTCGGAACGGCAAGGCCGCGTTCGAGCGCATGGCGCCTCGTAGGTCTCCGACGATTCTCGGAAAAACGTTAAAATACTAGACGAGTTTTTGTTCTAGTAGTTTTGAATGACATTTTTATTTTAAATGGACGGAAGTGTTATGAATGAAAATATAGTAATATGTGAACGATAATTTTATTCATTAATTTTAAACATAAATAAAATAATTAGTTATTATTTTCGATGCGATTTAAGGTGGTAAATCAGTCTAATATGGTTAAATGGTTTAATTTGACTATAATAATCTGACTTTGCCGCCTATAGTTTAGATTATTTATTAAAGATTGGATTAATTAAAAAAAAGCTAAATTAAGATAAATTAATTAATATTAATGATAAATAATGATAGTAGTTTTGCTTACTTAGCATTTCTAGTAGCCTTAGCATGTACCCTAACCTATGTTGTTTGTATCGATAGGGGTGGAGAAAACCTAAAACTCGGACAATAATGCCTCCACACAGCCTTTCAACCCCTAAATTACATACCTTGGAGGAAGGGACACTGCCGTTGGTCCCTTCTGAACCCCGTACCTCACATCCCCCTTCCCCTACAGTTACGTCAGACAAAAGCCAGTCGCCTCAAAGTCAGAGAGGATCAATTTCTTCAATAAAACTAAAAAAGGTGTGAGAATGGCATGATGTAGTGGTACTTATTACACTATTATAATATACAGTATAATTGTATTTAACGGAATGCTTTTTATGTATGTAGATAGTATATTAGTGTTATCCCGTACCCCACGTATCTGTTGACTAACGTAATGCTTACTATTTCTTTTTATCATGAAATGAAACGACCATAAAAATGAAATGGGTTTTTCATGTTAGAAAGAAATAGGAAGAGTAATTTAACAAAAGCACCGTATGTAAAATAAATGCACCTTTTATTACTAACAATTACAAAAAATATATATCCACTAATCCTCCCCCCTTAAAAAAAACTCAATATTATTCTTAAAAAATATAAATATTTGATTTCAGGATAAAGAGAATAAAAAGAAAGGGAGAAATAAAGAAGGTAAGATATATTTCATATTGCAAATCTAATTTTATTTTTCGAGACCTAATTTTTATTTATATTTTATTAATCGAATTAAATTTAATTTGCTTTCGGGATAAACACATGGTAAGATTTACTTTTCAAGCTTCTACAAACTTGCAAAAGTATGTGGTCAGGTTTTCCTAATTTAGAGAGGTACCCAGCTACCTCTTGAAATTTAACCAGTTAATTTGTTGTAGACGTACTTGATCAATCAGTGTTAATAGAAGGAGTACTATTCCGCGCGAGATATCTCGGATCTACCCAGCTTGTATGCGAAGGCCAACCCACGAAGACCACTAGAATGATGCAGGCTGAGGAAGCCGTATCTAGAATCAAGGTAAAGGGCATGAGACATCACCATTTTAGCGAACCGTATAGTCACACTAACTTTACTCTATTCGCACCTTCTTTATTCACTCCTTTTTTATTATTTATGTCTTGCCCTGTGTTCTTCTCTTCTTCTACTATAAACAAAAAATTGTATTGCTTTGTTTCATTTCGTTGTAAATAATGAGCAAGGTGTATAGTTTGTTAATTCGTGCAGGATATCCAAACTAGCTCTCAGATTGGATATCTCGTATATCTTCATTTTCTTTATTTTATCTTAACGGCATGTCTTATTTATTATTCTTTTTTGTTTTTCGATAATTTCTTTTCATTATGTGATACGATATTCTTTTTTTATGAAATGAGAAATAATAAAAAAAAATCTTATAATATTAATAAGAGATGTGTAATACTAAAAGTGTACCTGGCTATGATACTATATTGATATATGAAGGATATGTAATATTGTGAGGCAGATGCGTTTGTTACCCCCCCTATACTCTCCTACTATTTGCGACTATGCAGTGCTAAGCACGCTTCATGTGCTCTATATATATTTGGTTGGTTGCCTGTTCCATGTTTGTAAGACCCTGGGTTTTTTTTCCACAATTATGGCACTACCTTTTGGAATACCTGTTATTTTATTTGCTTTGGATGTCTTATTTTTATAATTTACCTTTAATTTATACCATTAAATCTTGTATATATAGATATATAAATTGCACTTATATATATTATATATATATGGCCTTAGGCTATTGTCGTTTACAGGATATATAATTATCCTCGTAATTCTTTCGTTAATATTATTATACATTTATGTTTTGCATACTTCTAACCGATCAGGTACTTTATTTTGAAATCATTACCTTTATTTTCCCTCCTTAATAGCTGTACTTTTATAGATTTAGCGAAACAAAAATTCTAGACACCTGTATTAGATAATTCTGGGGTATACTTTATTGACGGGGTGGTAAGATAGGGTGAACTTGCAGGAGGCATCCAACCAAATGTTGCAAAACTATGGCCAACCATACAGACCGAGCAGCCCTGACTGTTTTGATGACGAAACGCCGGTTGAAATGGACGTTGAACCAATTATTGAAATACCCGCACAAAATGAAGAGGGTGAGCATTTTCAAATACATTGCTCGAATTGTCTCTGAATTAAATAAAAAAAATAATTGATTGAATCAAAAAATCCGAAAAATTATCAACGATTTTTTTGAATAAGGCGATTCTGTTGATGGCAATCGCTTCTTGAATGCTAACCCGCTACCATTGGGCGTTGGTGCTACCGGTACTGTCTTTCGTCTTCATTTCCTTGGATCGGTTGAGGTTGACGAGGAAGGGGGACGTAAGAGACGCAAACGCCTCAAGAAAAACATGGTAGAAGTAGCTGTCACTAAAATTAAGGTTTGTGTTTTTCTTACTTCTCATTTTGTTCTAATCGGGACAACATCTTTACCGCCACCAATAAAGTTGGATGCGTTAGTCCAACTTCACTGGTGCGCACAATTCTTATATTTATATATGTACATATAATGCATTTACTAAAACGACATCATTAATTTCAAAATTAACATCTCATACACGCTGCTTATTGGGATTTTAGGCTTTGGTAAGTTGTTCTTGCGTTAAATGACGTGAAAATCTTCTACAACAACATCCCGATTTTAATTCGTAGGCACCGGACGGTGAGACCCAACCGAGTACCGAAGTCGATCTGTTTATTTCGACCGAAAAAATTATGGTCCTCAACACTGATTTGAAAGAGATCATGATGGACCACGCCTTGAGGACTATCTCCTATATAGCCGATATCGGCGATCTCGTTGTCCTCATGGCTAGGCGAAGGTTTGTTCCGCACGAAATGGAAGACGCACCAAAAATTAATCGCACGCCGAAGATGATATGCCACGTTTTCGAAAGCGAAGAAGCCCAATTCATAGCACAATCTATCGGACAAGCTTTCCAAGTTGCTTACATGGAATTTCTCAAGGCAAACGGAATTGAGGATCACAGTTTCGTCAAGGAGATGGACTATCAGGAAGTGTTAAATTCTCAGGAAATATTCGGTGATGAACTGCAGATGTTCGCGAAAAAGGAGATGCAAAAAGAAGTGCTATATTTTCTTTTTAATAATCGACATGTGCATGCATTAATTCTGTTTTAAATTGTAGGTGGTTGTTCCGAAAGCGAAAGGTGAAATACTCGGAGTAGTCATAGTAGAGTCGGGTTGGGGTTCGATGCTTCCAACGGTCGTCATAGCAAATTTGGCCCCATCAGGTGCAGCAGCAAGATGTGGACAGCTCAATATTGGGGACCAAATCATAGCAATTAATGGTGTTAGTTTAGTAGGACTTCCTCTATCCACATGCCAGAATTACATAAAGAACTCCAAGAACCAGACTGTAGTCAAATTGACTGTTGTTCCATGTGCTCCCGTAGTTGAAGTTAAAATAAAAAGACCTGATACCAAATACCAATTAGGGTTCAGTGTTCAGAACGGAGTGGTTAGTTCGTCGATATTGCAGAGTGTTCGCGGTTTAATTTGTGTTTTTATTCTTTTTTTTAGATATGTAGTTTATTGAGAGGTGGGATTGCGGAACGTGGTGGTGTGAGGGTAGGCCATCGTATCATTGAAATTAACAATCAGAGCGTTGTCGCAGTTCCACACGAAAAGATAGTTAATTTACTTGCAACATCTGTTGGAGAGGTAATATTGAATCGATTCCCGTGATCAATTCGAGACAGATTTTCTTCCGTTTCAGATATTAATGAAAACTATGCCAACATCAATGTTCAGATTATTAACAGGTCAAGAGAATCCAGTGTACATTTAAAATTAACTAAAGGTTTGAAAGTGCCTATCTAAGTAGTTGATATTGAACTCTAAATGGGAATAGTTCATTAAGTTTTTTGGTCGTGCTTGACTTCGCAGATCAATA
Organism: Popillia japonica; assembly: GCA_004785975.1. Classification (NCBI taxonomy): domain Eukaryota; kingdom Metazoa; phylum Arthropoda; class Insecta; order Coleoptera; family Scarabaeidae; genus Popillia; species Popillia japonica. The sequence goes on from SMLS01054575.1 coordinate 25,557, forward strand.
TATTTTTTATTGTACGTATAAGTTCTCAAAAAAAAACAAAAAAAAATTAACAGACTGATGACAATACAACAGGCCCCCCTGACCTGCGCTGTATGGCGGTGAGAAGAATACTAAATAAAATTAAAAAAGAAAAAAATGAAACTAAATGAGCTCCGCTTTCGTTATTCATATCTGCTTCATTGCATATTGTATTCATTTGTTGTGAGTGTCAGAGCTTTAACCAAAGAAAAAAATAAATAATAAAGAATACGTTGGATCAATGATTTTATGGTTTTTAATTTAGATTATATGTGTGTGTATTAATTTATGTCGAATATTTTATTTATTTTTTTAAATTCTAATAAATTGTATAGAAAGAGAGCTATATATATTGTATGAAATGTATTTTAATTACCTCGTCAAACTTTTTAAAATGAAATTCATTTATCCAACTTTCTCAAAAAAAAAAATAAATAAATAAATAAAAATAAAATAGGGCTGGCTAAAAATCTGATTTAAAAAAATGAAACAATGTAGCACACATTCTCTAGTCAGCAATTATTGTTATGAAATACCTGATTTCGTTCGTATTGTGTTCTTGTTTATTTTTATATTGTTGTTTTTTTTATATATAAAATTTCTCTCATGATGATAAAAAAAATGTATAATTATATTTTTGAAGTCGTCTCCATGTCGAGAAATCCCCGGGTTACAAACGAAAAATACTCTACTTATTTTTTTATAATATTCCTTAATTTTATTTTCCGTAAATTTTATAGTGATATTAAATGGAAAGGAGAAAAAAAAGTATTATAGATAACTATCTTGTGATGTTTCTCGTTTAATTATTTTATTTTTTAAATTAATTTAATTCTTACTTTATCGCAATATGTAATAATGAATTATATTCAATATATATGTTAACCTTAAAATGCCTTATATCCCCTCTCAAAAAAAATATAAATGAAGAACTTTTTCTATTGTATACATAACAAAAAAAAAATACCATATCAAAAAAGCCTACCACATCTCGCCTCCCTCTTTTATCTCCCCCCGTTTGTTTTCCTATCTTCGTTCTTGTGTTTATATATTTGTGGAATATATAAATATGATAAATTATCATTTCCTTGGAAACTACGTGTTTATGAAAAGATGAGATATGTTTGCAATTCTTAAACTATATCTATGCGATAAATTATATGTAACAAAATGTGTACAAAACTGAATAACACAATACATTATCCCACCAAAATGATGTGTTTTTATTTTACTACCTCCTCATGTGTAAATTTAATTCGCATTTACCTTCTAATTTCGTTAGCGTTACTTTAGAAACGGCGATGCATCAATCGATGCGATTTTAATTAAAATGAATAAAATAGAAACTCGAATAATTTCGTAAGAATTTATTTGTAAAAAGCCTTACATACTTTATTTACAGTAAACCATTACTCTGATCTTTTCTGTTTTAATTATTCAAACTTATCCATGGTAATAGAAGCACACCGTATCATTTTTCTCCAGTTGAAAACAGTTTATCAATTTTAAGCAGCATCTCAATAAAAGCCCAACATCTCTAAAAAAAATATGTTGGCCTATTATTATTATTATAATAAATGTGTGAACAGTAAGTATATCAAATATGTATATTTTTAACACCAAACTTAAATGAAAAATTCTGTACAATATCAGGGAAAGATATCGTTGATAATGTTGTACATTCTTTCTTTCTGCAAAATTGTTTTTAGAATATCAATCGACACCTTTTCTTTTTTTTTGTTCTTTCTTTTACAATTAAAAAACAAGAAAAGGGTAAAATTAAATAAAGTATCATAAATATTCTACACTAAATATAGCAACATTTTTTTTTGAAATAAGATATAGGTACACCATAGTTTATATGAATGAAGAGTAACAAATTCGGGCATTCTACCTTCAGATTGATAACAGTAATTTTACTTAATGTTGTAAATACTTCCGGCTGTCTCTACGTATAAATCTATCTTTGAGGACTACATTACATTTATAGGAGGTGGAATGTTCATCTTTGTTACTCCACGAAACACACTGCACTTAAAAATGCTTCAGTTATCCATAGCATATCTACGAGTCCATTCCTTTGCATTGCGAATTGCTTCAGATTCATTAATTTTCCATAGTTCTGCTACATCATTCGCTAATGGATCATCTGGGTTCGGAGCACTTAATAAGGCTTGAATCGAAAGCAGTACAGTACGAATCTGTAATGCCGGACTCCATTTATCCTTTAATATATCAAGACATATACGGCCAAGTCTATCGATATTTGGATGATATATTTTCGTAATAAACCGTACTTTCGGTGCTGACATTGGATAATCTTCCGGTAGGAACAGTTCTAATTTGAAGAGGCCCCCTTCGAACGGGGAATCTTCTGGTCCGGTTACTATAACGTGGAAATAACGTGCGTTAGTCTCGTCTGGGACAGCGCTAATACCCGGTACTGGTTCTTGCATTAAACGTTGAGTTTCTTTCATTATTCTGCGAGGTAGGGCTGCCATTTTCCTAATGGTATGAGACAATGTCGATGATATGATTTTTTCCGAGGGCACCGTCCACTATATTATTCGTTTGTTAATATTTTTATAAACTCACAGAAAATCCACCTCTCATTATCGTACATGTAGCACAATTTAATACATTTTTAATATATGGAATGATAAAAAATGATATTGTCCACCTTTTACTAGATCTAGACTACTTTTTGTCGGCTGAGTGCGCCTGCGCAAATACTTATTTTTCTATGAATAGTTTTTAGAATTACAACAATATAATCGCTGATTTTTCCCGAAAATCTTTCACATTTAATTCGATTGCTAACCGTCGCAAAATATTATTTTAATTCTAGTGTTTTACGAAGAAAATGTCTTTTTTAAATCAACACGCATGCGCTTCGAATTCTCGCTAAATTCCGTTAGATTCCCAGGATAATACGCGATAAGACCTAATGCTACAATCTACGGATTACGTACGTGTAATCGTGGCCGGTTAATTTTACTATTTACTTATATTAATCCGTGATTTCTTCGCGAAATATTAGCGTTTGTCAAGGTTGTATATTTAGTTAGGTTTTGTCTATAATATATAAATATGAAGGACGTGTTACGTTGTACGCAATTTTTTTTACGTAACTCGTAGTCGTGCGGACAAAGCCTTGTATCTCGGCAATCTGTGTTCTGAGGAGGTTATTGTGTCTGTTGACTAATCAAGGTAGTCTCTAAAAAAAATATATTAGTTTTTAAAGATTATTTAGATTTATTTTGCTATCTTACAGATAAATGATTTTTTTAATTTATTTCAGTTGTAAGCAATAATTTCCTAATGGCTTTTATTTGACGTATCTTTCTACATTTAAAGGGAAGAACAGGAATGTCCTCCCAGCAATAATCTTTGATTATAGACCATTGGTACACGAATATTTCCATTAATATTATTATCATTATCATCAATAATTATTTTAGGTTGCCTTTTATTCTATAATGGCCGTATTCCCTGTTTAACACTGTATTATATCCAACCATGTCAACACCTCAGCACCATTTCATGCCAACCTTAAATGCCCAGAGCGGCATGCGTAGCCAGTTTGGTTCAGGTCCAATGCAGACTCAGATGGGACCTACTATGCAGACCCAATTGGGTAACCAGCTGTCGAACCAGATCCCAGTTCCAATGCCTAGTCAGATGGCACCCCAAATGAATGCTCCGATGATGTCTCAGATGGCTAACTCCTTAAATAATCAGATGAGTACCGGTATGTCATCTGGAAATCAAATGATGGCACAAATTAATCAGCAATATAGTATTAATGGTCCCAATCAGATGCCTCAGCATCAAAATCCTGCTGCTATGCAGATGCCGCCGGCCGCAATGGGTGAGTCATTTTGATTTAATAATCGTCATGCGTCGATGATCTTACACCTAAAATGATGATTTTTAAAAGCTGGTTTACAACATCATGCCATGCAGCAGCCGCAACAACCTGTTATGCAACCTACGGCGAACGTAGCACCAACACCTCCCAGCCAACCACAGACTTCTCAGGCGAAAGAGTTCAACACAGCATCGCTGTGTCGTATTGGTCAAGAAACTGTGCAGGATATCGTTAGTAGGACGCAGGAGGTGTTTCAAATGCTGCGGACCATCCAGGTAACGAGAACGGAGTTGTGATCAAACATCAGGGCTTACATCACTTGATTTTAGCCGCCGAACGGTACACCACAGGGGACTAACAACAGCAATGAAAAGAAAGCTAAGATACAAGAACAACTTAGGACAATCAGAGTTTTATTTAAACGTTTACGTTTAATTTACGAGAAATGTAACGAGAACTGCCAGATTCAAGGTATGGAATACACCCATATCGAAAGTTTGATCCCATTCAAAGACGAGATCGATCCGAAGTACGACGAGAAGAAGAATTCCGAAGCTTACCGTTTGGTTTGCGAGGAAAGTAAGGAGGTGATGGAGCAAGTCGTCTTGAAGAACAAGCAATTGAAGGAGGTGATCGATCATTTGAGACGTATCATTTGGGAGATCAATACGATGTTGTCGATGAGACGATCTTAAGTTCGTAATTAGCTTTTAGTAGTAGTAGGTAACGTAAGTGTATGGTAGGTTTTTAAAGTTCTGTGATAATTCTCTTGTACACGACACTTCTACTAAATACGAAGGAAATTGATTTTATAATTCTGTTAAGTTGTTTTGGGCGTTGAATCAATGTATGTAATCGATCTAATTTGTAAGGGTGCCTGTATATTATGATATGTTATATAGAGTGAGTTTTTGTGTGATTGCACGAATAACTCTTTGTTGTATTGGATTTTTTTAAGCGCCTCACAAGAAGCAATAATTAAGAAAAAGAGATATTCGTGTATTAATTATGTTGATTTAATATTATTTTAATGGTATTTATTTACGGGTCTTCGTAGTGAGTCAGCTGAATTGTATCACTTTTTCTTAGGATATTTATCGTGTTTTAACCTTTTATATGACTGAATGTTCTTTATTATCAATGGTATTTTAATTTCGGCGGGGGAAATTCTAGTAAAAGCTATTTCAACTATACGATCTAATTAGTATTAAATTGTATATAGTTAATATAATGCGAGTATGTAATTAGCTGCTATGTAGCTATGTTAGAATTTAATAGCAAAATCTAGGGATGTATGTTATTAAATCTAAAATGGAAACGAAAGGCTTGCCACCAATATTATGCATCATATCAGATATCGGTTTGATATATTTTTTATTTTGAAATTTATTACAAGCGTTGATATCCCTTTTTATATACATTTACATATTAATTGTTAAAGCTCAAAAAAGAATAATTCCTGAAGCTGCCTTCCTTTTGTAACACCATATATGTACGTTAGTGAAATGCCATACTTTATGAATAATTACGGGTTATCTGAATTGATTTGCTCGAAACTGGTTTCGTATTACGCGGAATATTAATAAAACAATAAAATAAAATAATTTTGAGTGCCTCTTGTATAAAACAAAATTTTGATGTTAAAACGTTGATTCATAGGTGGAAGTATCTTTTATTCATTTCTTATTTTAGGTGGTACAATAATAAACATATTTTAGAGTGCCTACTTTATTGATTCATATAAACATTATTATAAATTAATTACTTAGCTAATAAATATATTAGATCTTTTTTGATAACGTTTTTTTTAAATTCATTCTCTTAGACGTCGTCGTCGAAATACTGAACGCAATTCTCGCATATAACACCGGATTCAAAGGGGACAACAGTTTTGTCACACACATTACAGACGCCCATGGACTTGTCAATGATTGAATTAAATTCTCTCTCGTACTCCTCGGCTTCCTTCTGCAATTCTTCGTTTAATATCTCCTCTTGCACCTCATTTAATAAATTAAAAAGATTTTTCTGGTCTAGGAATTCGATTGCCTCTGCATCGGACAAGAGGGATTCCCTAATTTTCTCATAACTCTGATGAATTACGCTACTTACATTTAAGTTGTGTCTATTTTTATCGACGCTGGCATTTCTATAAACCTTCAAGCGCTTTTTGAAATCCTATTAAACAAAAATAATTAAATTTAGGTTATGTTCGTGATTCAGAAACTTACATTTTGAATTTCTTTACGTAAATCGTCAACGGAACATTTACCATAACGACTATATTTTTTAGCACGTTCGTAGGGGCTTTTCGGGGGTGCTGACATTATTTTAATAAATTAAGCTTAAATCTAACTTAACCTACAATTTTGTTTGGTTAGGAATCGCAGTAATCAAAACAAGCAGGTTGGTAAACGTGATAAATCGAAAATTTAAAGTTGGCATTTTGGGAACCTGCGGTAATAGGGGACATTATAGAATTTTAATTTAAATTTTAAAACTAGATTTGTTTCAGATCGTCAACAAGATTTAATCGTAATTAATATTAAATTTTACCACTTACCTCTACTTAAATCGATATCTATTTAACAAATTAGGCTGTTATTGCCTCGCCTTCGTAACTATGGTAACCGAGCGAAGTCGTGAAGGCTTCGCAACGTTAAATTACCTCACTTGTTCAGAAGAATTTGTCATGCAACATTATGGGGAATAAATTGGTCACATTCACCGATCAACAATTAGAAAATTACCAGGTAGTATCGTGCGTTTTGCACGATTTTCCTGCGTTTCTCCTTATTTTTCTTGTATTTATCCGTAGGACTGTACGTTTTTCACGCGCAAAGAGATACTAAGGTAATAGATTTTGCAGATTGTTTCGAAACTAATTGTTATGCAAATGCGCCTTTTGTAACAGGGTACATAAAAGATACAGGGAAGTAAAGCCAGACGTCGTGCCGAAATGTATGACGGGAAATGAGCCGGTTTCCATTAGGATACCTCTCGAAAATATGGAAAAATTGCCGGAGTTGAAAGTGAATTATTGAAGGAGTGTATTCATTCTAAATGAGGTACGATTTTATTATTTTTTTTGTTGTAGGAAAATCCGTTTCGGAAGCGAATTTGCGAAGTGTTTTCGAGGGATGGGAAGGGGAATTTATCCTTTGAAGATTTTTTGGATTTGTTATCCGTTTTTAGCGAGCAGGCACCTAGGGATATCAAAGTGTATTATGCTTTTAGGATATATGGTATTAGACTCGGCTTAAGAATAATATGTGGAGGGTGACGTAATTTTTGTCGTTAGATTTCGACGGGGATCATCACATCGGACCGGAGGATTTAGATCAGGCGCTCCGGCTGTTAACTCGCCAGGAATTAGCTCCTGAAGATAGGCAACAAATTATCGAGAAAGTTGTGGAGGAAGCTGACGTCGATGGGGATGGGAAATTGTCGTATATGGAATTCGAACATGTTATCACTAGAGCGCCGGATTTTTTTTCTAATTTTCATATACGCATGTAATAATTGTGTGTGCATGTTTTCGAAATAAAACGAATTTTATGATTAATTAATAACATTCAATTTTTATTTCACCAATTATACCACTATATGGAGGTATTCTACTTTACATTAGTTAAATATATATTATATATATGTATATAGATAGTAGAAGAATATAACTGTGATATTTTAGGAACAAAAAAGGCACGTTCACACATGCAGTTATGTTTGATTGTCAATAATAACTGAACGTTAAATAAACTTTAATTATTAATAACGTAATTTTCTTGAAGAAAACTCTCCTATTATTAATTTTAGTATATTGTCTGGTACATTTCCCGTCTCGTAAACTATAGACATTATTGATCTTTTAAAGTCGGATTTATATATTAGATTTAATTTTAACAGTTATATATGTATGCATGATTAACGCTTAGTTATTAACTTATTTGTTTAAACATATTGACTAGAATTTACAAGACATTCATTTTTTAATTATATACATTTAATATATATATATATAATATAACAATGATTCACCATTTAAATCACTATTTTAACATTAACGACTTCCCTTTCGTAAACTAGGTACATATTTATATGATAAGGATATAAATAATTGAAATAAATAAATAAATATTTCGTATATTTACACAATATATATAATTTGTGGCCACACAATTTTTGCAAAGATATGTTTGTTCATTTTCGTATCCCATATTTTTTTTTATTTTGGTTTTATACAAGATTAGATCTGAAAGACTTAACATCTCACACATTATTGATCCCATAGAAATACATGACGGTAGATATGATGACAAATAATTCCTTCGCCGTTCGCAACGAAAAACTAGAAACACGCAAGAGATATGCCCTCCTAATATTATTGACTTAATTTTTAAATTATCTGTGTATATAAGTACACATCTTTTTAAGATAACAACATTGACTGTAATAAATTCTATTTCAAAATCACATGGTAGTTCAATTTATTTGGCCATTGACGTTGTATTCGCGCGAAAACTTAAGTTTTCTAAGTATGTAATATATAAATACAAAAATATATAAATTATACCACAACTACTTACGCCATTATATTCTTGATTTTTTTTTGTTTCCTGAAATTACCCATTCATTTTAAAATATTATATTAATATATAGATATATATTTCTTTTAACAATTATTATACAATCTTCCCTATTTAAATTCAGTCTCACAATCAGCTCTACGATTTCTTTTATCTCCTATAATAGCCCGCATGGAAAATATTTAAGATTAATGAAGAGTTTTCCTCGTACAATTTAATTTATACATTTGTTAGCGGCCGTTCAAGCCTTTTGAGTTCGCAACAAGAAGGATGCTTTGTGCCCTGAGGTAGCTTGTCTCCCATCTAGGCTTATATATAATCACAGACAGTCAATACAGATAATGCGAGGATCTACGCCTTATCGGAGGTGGTCTCACTAAACGTGGATGGAATGGACCTAGAGCCGCCTCGTTCGTGGACGATGCACTCCTGTACAGGGTCGGGAATCTAAAGCGGCAGGGACGTTGTAGCCATTGATGGTTCAATGTCCAATACATTAAAGGGCTTAGGGCGGAGTGTACGTGGCCGAGGAGCAGGCAATAACGCTGGATCAACGCGGGGGTTTGCCCGTTCGCTTCGTTAATGACTAAACAGATGACGTGTGGTAACCAGCACGCCGCAAAAATTACCGCCACCCAAAGTAAAGAGTTCGCCAAACGTCTTCGACTTCTCAACGTGCTAGTCGGTGGCTGTGCTATATCTTCCTGCTCAGTTTCCGTCTTACGTTTACCATTACGTTCCTAAAATAATAATTTTTGATGGATTTTCTTTTTAGATTAAACGTCTCCCCCGCTATATTTAGACATTCCGCGATGTTTCGGGGTTAAAATAAATTTTCGCAGAAACTTTATTTTTTAATTGTATAAGTACCTCATTTTCTAGACGATTCGTAATTCCAGCTACGATAATAACATGTGTAGGCCGTCTCATTAGAGGCATCGGTAGAGGTAATTCACCATGTTTTGCGCGGGCTGTTAATGATAGAGCTGTAAGTTTAGCATGAACTCCTAAATGGCAAGCAATCACGGTACATGCTGGCATGACATGCACAAATATAACTCTCACGATAAGGAAACTCTGTCGCCATGGGTTTTTATCAACGAACTGCAAGCTGGATAGAATTGCCGCCGAGAACCAAGTTGCTGCCACTACCGATACAAGAAGTGGTCGCCGTCGGACAACTTGACCGGCTGGTTTGTAGTTCTTCACCGTTAAATACCTATCTACGGATAAGATCATCATCGATAGGGTGCTCGCTGATATTGGCCATGCCTGTAAAATTTAAACAAAAAAAAAACAGACGAGGCTAATTCTTCATTTTCCAAGTGCATTGAGATTTTTTATACCTGGATAAATGAAGCTAGACAAAACCATGATTCAGTCCAAGATGTTATGGTGTATATAGCAGCGGTTACTGGACCACTAAGACAACATACGAAAAAATCTGCCGCCACAAGACCTAACAGTAATGGACTGCGATGTTTTGCGCCAGGACCTGAACATAATGCTATCCCTAACGTACCATTACCTAATACGCCGATTAAGAACATGCATCCGTATAAACTTATAAGATAATCCATTCTGAAACGAAATATTACAGCTTTTCCTGAAAGAAAACTCTATTAAATTTTAATCTAAAACCTACCTTTTTTACGATAACATTTAAATGAGGAATCGTGCAGTCATTATGGCATGTGTAATGTATTTTCAAGACGACACTACGCGGGAATACCAACGAGGGTAACGACCAACCCCAACAAAACTTCGACGTGAACTACCACCCAGCATCTCGGGTAGTTATCCCTCTTCCCTGTAAAATCGTGGAAATTCGCTGGGACTCGGTGAAATTTGCGATGACGCTATACAGTCCAGAGTAACAATATTTGAAACTTTTTTTTTTTTTTGAGAAAAGCTTTCACCCCGAATAGAGCCGGGAAAAAATCGCCGCAAGGAAAATTCGCTTTATTAACGTTGATAAGTACCTTTATTTAGTTCACCCCAAAATAACGAATACACACTAATGAGATTAATTAAAATGACGATGCGGTGTAAGTATAAACTGTTTAATGTGAAATATCTCCTTGCATCATTTTATATATTTAGCCCTACAAAGAATAAATGAAAAATAATTTGTTTTTACTTTCCTGCGTTTATTTTACCCAAATTAAATTGCGTTTTGTGTTGGGAGAAATATTTCTAGATCTCTTCGAGTGTTTTTTGCAACTGTGTTAAACGCGATATATTTAATTTATAGGCATGCGCGCGGTTGTAGGATGTTTCTTTATTTTTAATACTTACAAATCGAGTTAATGTGGTCAATCCGTCGCTAGAGAAAAAAATATATACCAGGATACACAATAAAGTTGTCGATATGATCCGCAGACTAATTTTTAGATTTAATAATTTAAATTATGTAATTCACAGCTACAATAATTTTTTTTCTTTGTTTCAGAATATACGCAACTCTGGGAGCTGGATGGGGACTTATAGGTATGTATGTCTAGGTACAATTTCTCGTTTCGAATATAAGAAATAATTTTCTCGAAATGTTTCGCCCTCAATATGAAACGATACGATCTTAGAAATCAATATGTGGTGTAGTGTTCGCGAGGTTCGGTATTATATTCGAGTCTATCTAGAATTATTTATAAATCATATCTCCTATTTTTATTCATCATCAAGTATATTTATATATGTACGCTTGGCTGTTAAAGTTACATTAGCGGGATTTTAAAATGACAAGGAATTAAGTTGTTACATAATCAGGATTATATTTAAACTAATACTAAACTTTTTTCCATATTTTCGTCTACAATAACTAAACCAATCTAGAATTGGAATCGCTTCAAAGCAACCGGATTTGCTAATTGAATAACGACAGCCCGGGGCAACGTTTTCCTCTCATTCCGCACATATCGCAACAGAAATTTGTGTAATTCTGATCACAATACGTATTTCCTCGTTTCTAAATCATTATCAGCTGAACTGGTTAATTTTAACCAAGATGTTGCGCAAGATTTGATCGAAACTTGAATTGATACGAGCCAGAGTGGACACGTATGTATGTATACGTACGATGATTCGTTCCATTGTCTCTTTTTTTATTATTATTTCGGTTCTTAAATTTTTGCCTTCCACGAGAGTGTATTAAATAAGTGTCTGCGAGATGTTCGGTTTATAGGGGACAGGTTGATCTGTAGTGAGGTGAAGGGGTTAGAACTAGCTCGACTACTTCGAGTCAGGTAATCGCCTACGCCAAGAATGTGAACAGACGACAGGGCACTGTGAACCAACCGAACGGCCTTGGTCAACCACCGCTTTCGACAAAAGACCTACAATAATTTTCGGTTCATCTATACATACATACATATACGTGCATACATAAATATGTATATCTTTTCATGATACTATAACGAGAAATTTTTAAATTTAAATAATCAAGAATTTAATAAAATTGTTTCGTTGTCGGATTCCGTAGAAAATTTATTAGACGAAGGCGACGAGACTATACATGTAATACAGGAGCATCTTTCGTTTGTGTTATTCAGAATAAGTTCTGAACCGCATTCCGCTGCACAATGCCCGACATGTACGGCGCGGGAGTCTTAAACATTGGCCACAGAGAGAGGAATGAAGTTATACTCGCCGGACCGGTTATGTTAATCTTTTAACTTTGGAATTGATGACGCACAGTTTCTTAGCTTCATCTTATACATAGACCAAATGATTGGTATCTTCTCCATTAATACAGCATCTCGTATACATTTATATACACTCACCGCTTTATTATTTAACCTTATAGTTTTGATAAAATTTATTTTCCCATTTAGACCGCGTCATAATACTGCTGTCGCTCGATTTTATCCTTTTCGTAAAAGCGTTCCTGATATCGCGATCCACGATAGAATTCAATTTATCTTCTTTACCTCGCAACTCAACAGTCGCCGCAATCAACTGTTTTACTTTCTGCCGAAACTATTTTAATTAAAAAATGCATCCCATATTTGTCGATGTTATATTCATTTTTTTTTCCTTACGAACGCAAATACATCCGTCGACAGGGAGAGGGGTAGGGTTGTCCGCAGGAAAAATACGTAATTCGTTAGAATTGCGTATTTTTCGGGAGTTTCGGAGTTTTAATCAACCCCATTTCTCCGGGAAGAATAAAAGGTTGCCAGAATAATTAGATTATAGGATGCTCGCTTAGTAAAATCCGAGATAAAAGAGGAAATACAGAATCGCGTTAATCTACGCTGCTGGGTTATTATATGTATGTATGTATGTGTAGAATTAAGTTTTAGGTATACCTACTGATTGTTTAAGATTGTTAATTTTAATATTATTAAATACGCAATGAATATACTTAAATATACGAATGTATAACTGCCTGTGTACAACATCCGGAACAATGTGCAGAAGTTAGGTGTTAGTGTACATATGAGTGTTCGAACACCGCCTTGGGAATAGAAAGTTTGACAACCAGTGGCATATAGAACAGGTTGAGGCTTGGCTTTTGAAACTGGTTTCTCAACAATCAAGTTCGCTACTTGACCGTAAGATGGGAAAAGCTAAATGTCCCACTTGTTGTATTACCTGGCCAGCTTGGTCAGTTCAGCGATTGATCTCAACGCGTTAACATCCGCTCTTAGTAAATCGATTGTTTTAGACAAGGAACGGTGTTCTTGCTCTTTTTTCCCATTCTTTTGCATTGCTTTCTTCCTTCGATAAACGCACGCACGCTCTGTTTGTCTCGCTTGTCCAATTCCTTTCTGTAAGTCACGTGCTTTTTTTGCTCGTTTGCTTTATACATCCCATATAATAGTCCCTTTTTTCGCGTGTGAAACATCTATTTAGTGTCTTTTTTAGGATCGCACAATTTATCTAATGGAACTGATATTTTCTTTGGTTATCTAGCTGTATGAGTGATTTTGAACATCATAAAGCTAGCTTACCGGAGTTAAAACCAGTTCCAATACTTCTGCACAGTCGGAATGTTGTACACAGGTAGAAATACAACTTTCATTTTGATATAGAAAACTAACACCTTAATATTACTATAAATAAATAATAATACTTAGAAATCGTGTGATAATCGTAACTTTTACGTAAATGGAACGAAAATCACATACATACATATATATATGCGACTACAAAAAATTGTTAATCGATATTTTAGATCAATGCAACAGGTAGGTAGGATCGGTATAAAGAAATTAGTCATGTTTTGAATAGCATTTCTTAGAAAAGGATACGCATATAACTAATACAGCAGTAATAACAAAGATAAAAAAATAGTAACAAACACGTATAATGAAATTCACCGCGAATATAGCTTAAATAACACGTAGATCTCTACAGCATGTTAACACGTTTCATTGCGATTGCGCCAGTCACAAATTAACATATAAGTGTATATCGATATATAAATACATTTGTTACATGTCGCAAATTAGAATAAATCGCTTATAAATAAACTATGAGCAACGCTAAAGACACTGTAACCGCATCAGGTATTGCAGAAACTAACGAAGCCATCGATCTAGTCGTCCATGTCGTATTGATATCCAATCTGGCCTGATCGGGATATCTGCAATCCATTTCTGCAAGAAAATAACGACTTTTTCAGTTTCAAATACGGTTTTTTGTCTGTTCAAGTTGAATGTACTCTTAATGGAGTCGGACGACGCTTGGAAGGATACACCGGAGGAAGCTGCGCCGGCATAAGATGGCGGACGTTTTCGAATATTCCCGCCAAATTTAACCTAGCATTCCACGACTTTATTGTTTATGAAGACGAGACTATTTACGAATCTAAATTGGATCTGTCAATATTTTCGTCCTCGCACACATTACGAATTAAAGAATTGTTTTTGTCTTTTGTTGTGTTTTTCTCAAGATGGCGGTCGTCGAATTTACGACTTCCAAACCGAAAATAGAATAGGTACATATGTTATGACTAGACGCTATTTATTTTCGAATTGTTACCAGGTGTTAGTATATCTCAATTAGCAGTCCGAATATTTTTAGATATTTAAGAGTTTTAGCGGTAAGTAGAGTGTAGTTTGGGGCAAAATTTTACTGTAACTACCTAATTATTTCCCGTCCAATTGCTTAAATTAATTGATCGGTTAATGCATATTTAAAGCGGTCTCCGGTGTAATCCGGGTTCGTCCTACAGACCCGAATCCGGGAGCTTTATTAATTGATTTCGTTGAGTATAATGCGGTCGAGTTTACTACCACCGGTGCCGATATTATTAACGAATTTTCCAAAAAGGTGGAAAATCAGCTCGGAAACCGCGGCGGCTCTCGTCGAGGTTGTTTATTATTCATTGGCGACAGAGGGTGGTGCTATTTTGTAATTTTTCCGAGATGGGGGTCTTCAGTTTTAAACTTGTATGCTGACGGAATAATTTATACTTATTTGCCCTTGTTCGGTACAACCGACAACCTTGTACATATCGGGATCGGATTTTATTTTTCAATTCGGAATATGTAGTAGACGATATTCAAATCAGTCTTGCTGATTACATTACATACCAGCGCATTTGAACTTGGAATTGTATGTCGAAACGACGAGTCGTACAGTGCAGTCCTCTTCTACCGAACACTGATCTCTTACTTTAAAGCTGACCTCACCAAGTCCCGTTATGTTCTTACAAAATTTATTCTGTATTGCGTTTATGTCGTAGGCGCAGATGGAAAAATCACCGTAGTCGTTGCCTTTAAACTGAAACAAACGTTCGGTTCGGTTAAATTTGTTAAATTACAGACACAAGGAGATACCTTAATATTTATGTCAGTCCTTCGGAGAAACTCGGCGTGAACCTCATACAAAGTATCCACGTACGGGGTTATGTAGTCCTCTATTTCTACGTAGCTCTTGTTACAATAGACGTTCATTACGTTAGCGGCTACCGTGTTTAATTTCTCCGATATTTGATTAACGAAAGTTGGTATATCGTTAGACGTTTGTATAACTAAATCGTTGGCGTAAACGTTATTGGAGAATGCGGTGTAGTGAGCCGCATTGTTTTCCGAAGCCACGTAAATAATTTGAACGTCTGGGTGCGAATATTTCAACGTTTGCAACGCCCTTTGAGTGCGCTCGCCGTCATCGTCGGTTATTAGAGCCGTATTCGCTAATACGAGCACTACGTGACCTGTGGGCCTCAAAGTTTTCGAATAACAGTCTGGTTGGGTTTTGTTTTGGTAATGCGATATCACCGTTTGTAAACTATCGCTTAATTGCAACCTTGTTGGCCCTAAATATATAAAAAGTCCTTTCTTCGTACCACCATCAAGCCACATACTTACATGAGGTAGCGTTATTTAAACTTGCAAATATTTCAATAACATCGCTGGTTACATTAACTAACCATTCGCCATTTTGGCCGTTTATGATCCCCATTTTACTGCCGTAATACGACACGTCGGCTAATTCGGTTAGATATCTAAAAAGAGAAGGTAGGCTTCCACCACCGTTTTTGTTAGAAATATTAACTTACGATATAATACTCATAGCTTCGTAAACTTGCCAGGTCCCGTCTAAAATTGTAATTATCTCTAAATTAGTTATATTATCACCTCCTTGGTAGCATGCGTCATAATGAGAGACTATCGATTCTATAAAATACGAACTATGTAAATGTGTGATTCAAACTTTATGCAGTTCAGAGTATACCGGCTTGCACTTTATAATTTCCCACGACCGTGTTTGCGTAATCGTCGATGCCTTCTTCTTTGAGGAATCTATTGAAAGTGCCGATTTCTTGGAGTAACTTGGCTGTAGCACTCGACTAAAAGAAGCGTTTTTTTTCCTGATAGAAATGTTAACCTCTAGCTACTATATATACACCTACCTGGGTCACAAAGTCAATACCATCAAACAAATTGGATATTTTCTGTTCCCTTTCGCAAGCCCTATACGTCCTGTCGTATCCAACGCCTCGTTCCGAATAATACATATCGAGAATTTGCGATAATCTCGTCGTGCTAACGATCTTAGTCCAATCCTTAATCTTCCCTGCTAATATTAAACCTAAATAAAACCAAAATAGCATATTTGTACATATTTAAATGCAAACTTTAAATTCTACCGTCAATTCCACCTAGTAACTCGGCAGTCGTCATATCCCATTGCTCCCTATCCAAATAATGCGCCCTAGGGAAAATCGTATCGTTCCAACGCCCAACATCCCCGAAAGTCGGCGTTGTGTACGCCTGATTCAAAATTACCTCAGCCAAATCCCCGACAATAGTCGAAATAACAACGTTATTCAGGGAGGAAGTCACCGCTCTAGGTATAAAACTACTGGTGATATTATAATCATTCTCCAACTCTTCGACAAGCTCGAAGAAGTTTACGTTAGTTTCTTGAAAAGCAGTGGCAATTCCTGCTATGACATGTCCAGGTGAAACGGTGCCCCATCTAGTCTTAACCACACCTTTTTCGATAGGACAATCGCTAATTTGCCTCGAATTTTGTATTACCACTTCAGGTTGGTCCCTCAACGACATGCTCCTCACCTGGCAGGAGGTACGTTCGTCACCTCGCTGCCATTTATCTAAGCCGTTCGATATCATGAAATGGAGGATGCATATTTCTTGTCGGGTCAAAGTCTCGTTGTGGAATTGTAAGTTGTCGCCGAAGGAGAAATGATTTATTAATAATTTAAATTTGTAGTACTGCCATCCTGTTACCCCGTAAGGTACGACGTACTCGGTTTGTACTCCTGATGGCGATTTTTCTATACCGTCTAAACGCAAGCTGAAAAATTGTTTTAGGAGGGTTGTATTTTAAGAGTGTTTGAGGGACGTATTTATCAAGGTGATCTTGTCACCTTGGCCATGGAAGTCCCTGTTGTGATTGAGTTAAAATGTACCTGTGTAGTAATGATGTGGATAATATTCTTGTGCTAACCAAGCTCCGTTGGTTAAATTCTAATTTCCTAACGAGTTCTATTAAAGTTTGCACGTTTAAAGGCGGGTACACCATACGAGCGGCGAAATTTCTTTCATAGCAATGCAATAGATTCTTAGGTACGGATGTGGCAGCTTGGGAATCGCTGTGCCTGAAGTGGGAACCTGGAAACGTCTTAAATTAGGCTACCAAATATACACACTAGCCAGGAACCATATAATTCTGTACTAGCTAATAAATATAACACTTACTTAAATATAACAAAACGAAAATTACTTCAATATTCAATTTAACACCCATTTTTTATCACAGCACGTAAACAAATGTGAACAAGTATGTGATAGCGAACATGTTTTCGATGTATGTTCGTATATTTATTTTATCTTATCTACAATTTATGGAAATGGAGACAATTAAACGATGACTAATATTGTATAGGAGTTCATCGATGACATTAAGATTGTAGCTATTCCTAGAAAGATCCCTGAATGGAGGGGTATATGTATCTCGCGGAATTCGCGGAAATTATTTGTTTTTGTCGATAAATTCTGCGAGCGCAGTTTTAAGGGGCTTAATTTAGCAAGCTTTTGAAAGCTCACTGTAGTGTATGTTACAGTGCATACGAAACGCAATTACCTTTTCTATTAAATATTCATTATAATTGGAAATAAAAGCCTTGGACGTTTTATATTAAAAGAGAATTTATTTGAAAAAAATGATACAATACTACCCTAGCTAAGATTATCAATAAAAATATGTATGTCATATTATAATAAATATAAATTATTTGAAATGAATGTTTATAAAATGTTTGACATGTATTAAAACTTAAATCTAAAAACTTAACATACTAGATAGTAAGAACACTAAAATAAAACTAACACTGATTATAACGCTTCCGCTTCTACAGCTGAAGTTCTCGATGCTTATCGTGTATCTGATATTATCCGGGAATCTGCATCCAGCATCTGCAATCAAAAATAAATCATAATAAGTATCCCATAGCGAAGAGATTCGTGACAACTCACCTGAACAACGCAAATTCGTATTGGCAATTGTCGATTGTATCGATAAAAATACCGGGTTGCAATCTCTGAGTAGACCATCATTGCAAAAATCTGTCAAAATAAACTGCTCCTCATTGGTGTTGATGGCGACGCAATTCAAATCGGTGGCGGTACTATTTTGCGTCGGATTGGAATCCAAACGTGACGTGCAAGCCACAAAACTACCATAACCTAAGCCGCGAATCCTCAAGAATCTGTTACCATCGCCTTGGAAATAACTAGGAGCGATTCGATAGAAATTAATAGTTTGGGGTTCCACGTAATCGTCGAGGGCAGCTGTGCCTGCTGTGCCGTTGAATTCAGAACCGCAATGTGGGTTGATTATACTCCTTGGGATTTCTAATATTCTCGTGACCAACGGGTTGATCACGCCGACGATGTTGGTGCTATCCGTGGTGTCTTGCAGGACGAAGATGTCGTTAGTGGGGTTCCTTACCAAAGAATTATACGAATCTCTGGCTCCACCGCCCAATATGAGGATGTTAAGGTCTAAAAGTTATTCGTGAGGTATAAAAAGAGATTTAGTCTCTCGTTATAGATTTATTACCAGGTAAAAAAGATCTGTGTATCTCTAATCGTTCTTGGGCATATGTGTTATCCTCGGCAGTAACTTGAGTTTGGAATGGGACGAAGAGAGCTATCGTCGATCTCAAAGCTAAACTTCCACTATCTCTATGCATATCTAGTCTCTCTCGAGCTATTTGTTCGACGCGGTTAAACATGTTCATATACTGGAATCCACCTGGTAGATCTAAAATTAAACGATTCAGGTTGTCTATTTAAACCAAATTTTGGGGAACTTACTTTGCTGCTGAACTGTCGCATTGAATAATTGGTGATAGTCCAAAATTGAATTAGTAGTGTTGATTACGACTGATCCATCGTTTGCGTTGATTACAGTGTACCTGCTGCCGAATCTGTTAATATCCAAATTATCTAAAAGGTACGCTATAGCAGGATTTATAGCGTTGTGAGTCCATTGCATATCCAAAACTATAATTATGTCAGTAGCTACTCTGTTTCTATTGCTGGTATCTGCGTCGCAAGATAGATCGCTAATTGTAGCTAGAAAATTAATTGAATTAAATTTTTGCCTGAAACTAATTAAACGAAACTTACGAGCGTAGGC
Source organism: Popillia japonica (assembly GCA_004785975.1). NCBI lineage: Eukaryota > Metazoa > Arthropoda > Insecta > Coleoptera > Scarabaeidae > Popillia > Popillia japonica. Next base: position 45,150 of record SMLS01054575.1, read on the forward strand.
GAAAAATTGATTCACACCCTGACTTATAATAGTAGGTATCATTTCGTCGATGAGTGTACCAGGGAACGTGACCCTATTATCAAATCTAAACGCAAATCCTGTAGTTTGCAATTGTAGCGTTTCTAGAGGAGCCACCGTCGTCAACAAATTATATCTATTACAAGCCCTGATAGTTTCGTTAAAGACACCTCTTCTAGAGTAGTACATATCCAGAATTTGCGACACCCTCAACGTAGAAAAGCTATTCACCCAATTCCTGACGTTTAAGGCCATGATCAATCCGTCCAAACCACCCCTAATATGAGCGTCGGTCATTTCGAAAAATTGGTTCCTACTGATAAAATACCATCTCGGTAACAGCGTGCTATTCCAGCCTCCGCTAGCACCGATATTTCGAACCTCGCCGACGCTTCCGGCTTGGAAAAGGGCAGCTTCGGAAATGTCACCTGAAATTTATCATTGTTTGGTAGCGATAATGATGATGGTACTAAATGCAATTTTGCCAACCTGCTAGAGTTACGGCGTATCTGCTATCAATACTGAATGTGCCTTCGAGTACCGTTTGCGGTTCCAAACCCGCCGCTATGCCGGCTATGACGGTTCCCGCTTGGACGCCACCCCATCGCGTGTAAATGACTCCACCCTCCAACGGGCAATCGCTAGTTGTAATCGTGGTTGTTGCGCGTTGGTTAGAATCCGCTGGGAGGATTTCAGCATCCCCATCTGCTGGTACTATTTCTGGTACCGCTTCTGGTTCTTCCGCGTTCTCGTTTACTTCGTCTGGAACGGGTTCTTCTTCTAGGTTGCTTCTGATTTGGCTAATTATAATTCTCCTTAATAAATGTGATATAAGTAATGATTATTGGAGGCTTACACATTATACTGGTCGAATTCTTGGAATTGCTCAGCATCAGCGCTTCTGGTGCGGCGGATGTAACGTCCCAATCTATTACAAACATTGGCTTCGTCACCGCGTTGGGTGGTGTCTATTGTAGATGAGAGAATATGATGTAAAGAGCACTAAAATAAAGAGAGATGTTTTAGACTGGAGGTTGTGGAAATGTGGTGGGCGAGTACCCTTTCTAACGCGTTCAAAGTTTCGTTCGGGAAGTTCACAGCTGTTCCTGGAATGAATTCCGTTAGTTGGAGTATATTTCGGTCAGCTTGAAATCCTCTAGGGCTGAAAGGGATGGATAATTGTGTGTTTACGATCCCTGCACTCCTTAAGATACCATCTTGGCGAAATCTGCGATGATACAAAAGTTATAATCGTGACTATATTTTCCTAATATTATTGTAAGTACCTGTGTATTAATTCGATAGATAATTGGCGAGCATCCTGCGTCGCCCTGCCATCTTCAGCCCTCCTTATCAAATCTATTAGGACATTTATGCTCGAAGGTAGTCTTCTCCCCGTTTCCAATAACTCTTGTGTGTTGTAGCATTCTTGCAGGGCCGGGGCGACTGATCTGCCAGCGTTTTGTTGGGCGCTAACCGTATGGATTGCGACGATTAAAAGTAGAAAAGACAATATGCTGATCTCCATTGCCATAACTATAATTGTGAAGCACACATTTTGTGTAAATATGTATGCACCTACTATATCGAGATAAGGTATGCCGCAATATATGCGAAGGGAGGGGG
>SMLS01054576.1:0-15962 GCA_004785975.1 Popillia japonica
TCACACTGATATGTACAATGGTTACTTGTACAAGAAGGACAGGTTATATCTGACGTGACTAAATGTGACTGACTTTTTGTTGTTATTTTAGCCATGCTTACATTTTGAACTTTTCTTTGTAAGATTTCGAACGTTTGACACTTTCTTTCAACTTATTCGAAATTGTATATACGAGCAAATCGTCCCAATGTTCGACCGACTTTAGAACGCATGTGTGCTTAAGAAAACGTCTAGTAATCGACGCAGTTCTACGTGATTCTCCTTTAATGATTTAGGTAGATCGATATACCATTGATATGTTCCTGAACTACAGTACGCAATTTGGTGCAATTTTTTGTTTCAAAGGTGAAATATCTTCTAAACCCAAAGGGTTAGTTATACGGAATAGTTAACAAAAAAGAAAGAGCCAACAGTTATCTATGAAAACGCCATAATACATATAGAGTGTTCCATTTAAATTTAATGAGAAAATGAAATGAATTTTGACGCACCTTGTAGACAAGAAATTTTCTTTTTGCTCAATTCTCGAACCAACAAAAATAGAAGACGTAGCCAAACCATGTAACTGTTCGAAAAAGATCGTATATTTTTTTTTTACCGGAACTAACATTCTGAATACACCTTATTTTAGACGTAAAAATGGCCATAACTTTTGAAATACTCGGTATAAATCCAGCAAACCCTATATGAAAAAGCTCGTAAAACTAAGCAATTGTGAGATATGAAGCTTGAGAATACCTACACTTTTTCTTAATTATTATTTTTTATAACTTATAATGTCGGATAGATCGAATTCTTATGTTACTAAGCTTATGCGTATAAACCATGTACAGGTATGATTGGGTATTGATCCTGACTGTTAAGGAGTTAAGAATTTCAGCCAAACGCCGAGAAAACGAGCATTTTATTTTTAACGTTTAATTTATTGATCAAAACACATCCGTAGTAGGTAAGAAAGTAAATTGATTCTTAATAAAAACATCACCAGTGCTGGTGCAGAAGAACGAGATGTAATTTTTGGGAGAATCATTCTATTAACAGTGTTTAATACTTTGACGCTATGACTTGTACAACAACAATAGTATCGAATGATATAATAGAAATATTGAGTAATTAGTGTGAACATTTAAAATTGTGCAATCTATGTACATATCCAGAATTCCAGTAATATTCAAAGCTCCAATTTTATCGAATTCAAAATAAAGTGCAAAAAGGATACCAATAATTGTGTGGGACATACAACTTTTAAATCATGCAAGAATGAACAATGATATAAATATTGATAAAATATGTATTGGCTCTATCTAGTATCTACATTAAAATAGTTGAATGGTTTTAACGCGGTACTTATTACTATGATTTAATTTTTAAAGCGCGTATTAAATCATTAAAAAAATCTCATTCCTAGATTTAAACAATGGCTAACAAAAATAAACAATAAATACGAGTTGAAAAAGTTAATAATATCAGTTTATTCGTGTTGCTATTGTTAATACACAAAATACAAGACTTTAATTGGAAACAAATTCGATTTTGCTTAACTAAATTTAATTAAATTATTTTTATAGCTCTCATCGGTATTTGATACAAAATTCAGGGAATATAAACTGAGAATAATGGATTACTCCTATTTAATACAAGGAAGAATAACTGGCATCGCAAAATTTCATTATTGCTACCTGTACACATAAATCCTACCTTTATTCTACGAGCAATACAAACGCTGGAATTAAAGGAGGGGGTACAAACGGTGAATGTCATGGCAGAATTATTAAAGCGATTACTAAGCATGAGCGTAAATGCTTTTATACCCAGAAAACGAATGGAAAAATGAAAACAGTAGAAGAAACACCATATAACAAACGGTTTATTCCTAGATTAATCAAGCATGATCTTTTGAAGCACAAATGTGTTTATTAACGAATAAAACAACATCGGTGGTAAAGTAAAAAATGCAAGATTTTTTAACGCAAGACATAGTGATTGACAACAGTATTGTAGTGGAACATATCGGTGCAACAATTATGTGGTAGGAAATGACAACTAGCAAATGGGAAGTTACTTTTCAGTTTGACTTAAAATGGAACACATTGACAATGAGTAGTTCAAAGCTTTTTTTTTAAACTGCATCATTTAAGACTGCGACTACTCTTTGCCAAATATTTACTATAAAACACTATTTTTTCTGTTACAACACATAACATAATATATTCTATACACGACATTTTTTTATATTCCTAAAAAATAGGTAGTTCCCAGAGAACAGCATCTTGTCTCATGTCAGTTACTATCATAGTGTGTCTTCATACGGTTGTACTTTCCTGTGTATGTACATATGTATTTCAAAAATAATATTTCTCTAATGGAATCTAGAAAAAGGCAAACTTCTTGCTATATTCGACGATTGATAGTGAAACTGCATAATAATGGGAAATCACAATGGAAAATCTTTAAAATTGTGGACAAGTCGTACAGCACTTCAATGTCTCATAAAAAGATAAACTTACTCCAAAAGGATTCTTCCCACAGGGGACGAACAATGGATTTTAATCAATAAGGAAATACAGATGAAACAAAAATAAATTTATTTGGATTGGATGGACAAGTAAATGTAAGGTATACGTCAAATGAACAGCTAAGACCAAAAAAAAAGACATCAACCATAAAACACGGAGGAGGATCGATAATGTTGTGGGGTTGCATGTCGCTGGCAGGTGTTGGTGATATTCAATTTATTGAAGCATGGACAAATGACAATCTTTAAACATATTGAAGAACAATGCTAGGCTGGTGTTGTATGAGAATGGTTGTGTTAAAACTGTCCAAAAGTGCTTGAAACTACATCTGAATCACCCAATGTAAATGTAATAGAGCATCTATGGCAACAATTAAGATATAGAGTAAAAATCTCTACAATTTCCAACAAACAACTCATCGCGCAATTGAAGAAGAGTGGACCCAAGTATCACGACAACTCACTAATAAATTGGGACTTTCAATGAACAATAAAATAATTGACGTGAAAATAGTAAAGAAGAAAAAATCCTGGAAAATTAAAAATACAAATGCATTTTTTTAATGAACTTGCGAATCAGTATAGAAATAAAACGATTTTTATCAACTCATCAGAGGCAACATTTTGGACTTCGTATAGAATGCTATTATTTTACTTGAGGGTAGTAAAAGCTCATCAGGAAATTTTTGAATTTTCTAAATAATAGACGAAAAACATTGGTTTGCTTTCCATCATTAAATCTACTAAACTTTATTCTCATAGCATGCCAATCATGAATATGTAGGTATATTGGAAAAATGGATTACCCTAGAAATACTATCGTGATTAATTTATTGTGTTTTGTTATGTCTGAAAAATATGTCTTTTTGCCATTTTTTTGCTTATTATTTATGCTAGAAAGCTTGTAATTTCTGCAATTAATTTTTTAAGCATATTACTTCAACAAGTTTGGTATTGTTCCGCTTATGAGAAATTGCTCTGACAAAATAAATTTTATTTATTTATTTGAAAAACCCAGGCTGTACACATTTTAAACACCAAAATGGAAATGGATTAACACAGGATTATAGTATGAAATGATGAATTTGATCATGGTTACTCATCGTGAGAATAACAGATTTCTCTAGATTTTTTGTTAAATGGTTTGGATGTACATATGTACATATGTATGTGTGGTATTTACTGATTTCTTTTCTATTATTATCTAATGTTTGCTCTAGTTCTAATAAGTGTATAGAATACAATAGATTCGTTCAAATTATAGAATCTTAGACACCAAGTTGTTTTGTTTACAAATTTCGTTGCTTAAAACAGCAAAATATTGTATGCCATTAGGTACAGTCTTATATGGGAGAAGCCCGTTTTCAAGGTCAACATATCCAAATTTATATTTTTGAGATAAACCATCACATCATGATTACCATTTTTGTATAAGTTACGTTTATAATGTGGATTATTTGTACGATTTTTTGTAAATCACAAATGCCTATTTAAATGAAAAAAAATACTATGCGTTGGACTTGTTGAATTTTAATAATAATAATAATAATAATAATAATAATAATAATTCATGCCTTAACATCCCCCACCAGCTTGCGCCAATTACAGGGGGCATCGGCTGGCCATGAGTTATTATTACGCCTGCGGCTGTAGACCGACTTAACATGTTATCTTTCCGCATTTGCCGTGGAATTTGGAAAACTACAGAAAACCAAATTCAGAAAGAACGCACCGGATCCGAGGCCGGTACCACCAGACTGTGAAGCGACCGCGCTAGGCACTGCGCTACACAGGCGATTTTGCAAATGGAAGATGCTTTATGAAAAAAAAAATGTTTTAATTGCTAATCGTAAATTATCAAAAAGAAATAGATTTAGAGAAATTTAGAAGAAAAGATACAAATTAGTTTATTTGTAGAAGTATAGGTACATTACAAAAGAAACCCAACATTAACAAAAACCAACTTAGCATACATATGAGTAAAACCTGAAAACAGATCCTAATTAATTTCACCACATCTTAAATTTTGATTTCAGCTTCTTCTTCCATATGTTCTCAATCGTCCTGAGTCTCTAGCGATTTATTTGCCGCATCTTTAATAAAATCTGTCAAACTAAAGTATCATTCTAAGCTTTGATCGCTTATCCAGTTCTGGCCAAAAGCTGCATATCTGCACTTCTGATAAGTAACAAACTTTTCTCGTTTGAACAATGTTTTGTACGGTTTCTATGTATGATTGTTACGGTAGAAGACCTTAGAGTTTATTTGTGCACTTTTGTTCTTATTAGTAATCTTTTTCTAATAAAAATTCTTTTTCGCTCGTTAATTCCTTCCTAGCAAACCTTTTAAATCATAAACAATCCAGGCTTTGTTCAGAACATGTACTGTTCCAAAGTTTTTGCACTGATTTTCATAATCTTTAGGATGAAGGATACGTAGCCACCTTTCCACTCGCCTCCACTGTCTAGCTCTTTTTTCCATCCTTCCAAAAACCTTATCTGCCGGCAGATTTCTACTTCCCACACTACTCTCTGCCACCGTCACACCATCTGAGGGCATTATAATCAAGAACTCAATCTTAATACACCACTATACACCCAGATCGCAAAGTTAACTGTTTCAGAACTGTCAAACTAGACATATTTCGCCACGCTTTGAAACAACAGATTGTGGACATATTGCTTGTTGATAGTGGAACACAAAGTTTCCATCTGCTTTTAAACAGGATTTGTTGCGTTTTGTCAAAAACTAATTACATAACATTGTAGATCACCTTTTAGTACACCTAGCGCCATCTCTAACTCTAAAGTTGTAAAAATGGACTTGTTCACGTTTGAAAGCGAGCTTCTCATGCATTCTTAAATGTTTTTGCCTTATTACCACGTAGAGTATACTACCTAATTTGTAAATACGAATACGATGTCAAGTAGTAGCTCGTATTACGTTTAGTGTAGTTCGGTTATATATTAATATAATATATTAATATAAGTTAACGATTGCAGTCTCACCCTACTTTACGGTACTTGAAAGTATTACTTCCTACGCTTAGAAAATATAACTTAGAGCCTCCGCACACGGGTCGGTTGGTACTCGAAGCGGACGCGTCTCGCACTCGAAGCGATTCTCCCACCTTTCAACATCGTACGTAAGTAAATGAGGATCCACCAACGGATCGAAGTGTGGTCGATTCGTAATCGGTGCGATTGCGTCTCGATCGTCGCTCGAACCTTGCGACCTGCTGCGCACGGGAAATCTCGAGCGTGACGAGCATATCGTACGGTGTTGGATTTTTTTACATCATAATGTATGTATAATATTGTACTTTTATTTCCCTCATAAGTATTCACATTTGTATCGTCTCATATCCATATAAATTTCGTTACCTCCACTAAGTGCGAAGGTTTTGTTATCTCCAAATCATGTCCTGGTTTTGCTGTCGCCGGAATCGGATGGCTGGAGATACAGTTCCCACAGGCGCTAGGTAGGACCTTTTTGACATTCTAAGGAATGCAAAAAAATTGCATCATTCCCTTGCAATTCTTTTGCGGCAACAAGTAAATGGCAATAAAAATTCCGGTCTATGTACGGATGCATCCATCCTCTCCGTTTTCTTCTATTATCCGCCGATAATAATAAAACATAACAGCATCTTCCTCGTCATTTGAATCACTCATTACAATGGGGTTTTTTGTTCCAATTTTAGGTCAATTACAACACTCGAATAAGGCCATAAAAATACATACAGTATGTCTGAAAAAGTTGGCAACATATGGGAAAATTTTTTATTTGTAATGTTACGAAAAGAAATGATTCTTTATAAAATGTCCTGCTTGGTTCATAAAGTAAAAAGCAAATGTCAGAAATTAATTTTTTAAAATCGTATACAACTTTTGTTAAAGAGTATGATTTTAACACCAGTAAAATTTATTCTAATGGATTTCATCCAGTTACTGTGCACTGAAATTCGAACCTAAATGTAACTAATATCAAGAAGCTTCAAAACGTCAGTTTGTATTAATTGTACTGCATGAACTAACAAACTTTGAAATTGAAAGTATTTGTGATTATTGTTGTCATATGAGCTCAAACTTTATTAATTTCGAACAACTTTCCATAATTACAGTTTTCGATATTATCAAATACAAAGGTACTTTAGCCTTTTATCAAATTCATATTTTTAAACAAAACTCGTATACCATTAAAAAATTTGACATCTAACTTTTGCTTTTTACTTTATGAACCATGCAGAACATTTTATAAAGATGACTTTTTTTCGTAAATTACAAATAAAACATTTTCCCATATGTTGCCAACTTTTTCAGACATACTGTATATTAATTACAATGGAGCTGAGACAAATATTAAAATCACAGGAGGAATTTAAAAACTTTAAAGGTAAAGTCAATCACTTCAATTTTAACAGACCAAAGTTACGGTAGAATGATTACAAAAATGACTATCGCCTAATTTAAAACGATACTAGGGTGGGTAATATAGTTTGTGTATAGATGAAGAAGCAGACGAGAAAAATCGAGCCATGTGCGGATGGACACAATTTGCATCGTGTAGTTCGCGCGTGACGCGTATAACGCTCTAACCTCGAGACGCGTCCGCTTCGATTACCAATCGACCCGTGTGCGGAGGCTCTTAGTCTTATATCGAACAACGTGATTAACATTCCACCCTGGAAAAATTAATATCGCAATAAAACATAAACATATAAATCCAAATACCATAGAACTGCACAGCCGTTCGTTATTTACGCCGCGAAATTTCCGGTAATATCCTGCGATCTCGCAATTTAATAACGTTGGTTGTGCTCGCTTCCGAGCCGTGTATAATTCTATTATACACACAAGCAACATTACGGACGGAGAATGTGACACGAATACCAGAAATAAATTACGTATAGTCTTCAGAAGCTGATTGCATTACACAAGGTTTGAAGGCGGCCTTTGCGGCTAGTAAACGTAGAACGTATTCCTTTTATTTTTCCGTGCTGAAGTTGTCGATGTTGATGGGAAGCGATTCGGCTAATGTAATGTTTCACGTGCCGAAGTGAATCAACCTCAGGTTAGGATACGGAAGTATCGGTTTTAGAGGTAGGTTCGCCTGTAATTAATACTTACCTAGCTGCTGCTACTCCATTAATGATTTTGTATTAGTAGCGAATACGGTGAAACCTCTTAATAGCGCGCACTTACCAGGAATTAAATTATCTTCGCTAAGGATATTCACTATTAAGAAGTTAAAGTAGAATATGGTAGATGTAATGTACGCAATTGGTTTTTTAGTGCATAAGCACTCACGAATTTCTAAATTCTTCTAATGTTAAAACTATTTGAAAATAAATATCAATCGCTTTAGATTATTCTCTTGTAGCACATCATGTGTATTCCCAGGACCGTCCTTAATTCAAACTTATGATAGCCAACACGAAACGAGTAACCGCATTGTTTATGCACACCTCTTTGAAATAGAAAATTCCAACTATCGAGATAGCAACCGCTTCGTTCTAAATTTATCAAACGTTTGATCGCTTATGAAAGAAACGTCTAGGAAAAGGCCAAATGCCGTAAAAGATCACATCGCCCCCAACGAATTACATCGTATAAATTCCATTTCGATTCAATCCGTTTAAAAATTAAAATTCTGTCACCGCATCATATCGATTTTGCCAGCTTGTATTATTGACAATCACGAACAGCTTCCCTCCCAGCCATATTCGTGCGTGTAAGTATAAATATGTTTCGAGTACGTGGCTTAAACGGCAAACGTTGGCTAAATGAAAACGGCATAATTGGAAACAGCAACACCGTCGCCCTCTATATAACCCATTTTATTTGAGAATCGTGATTATAATTCTGAAAGGGATGTTATGGCAGACCTTGCAACCTCTTTTTCCTCCGCGAAAACGCCGTACGTGACGGAGTATTACTTGATGCGGGTTGGTAATATTTGGCGTTGCGGGAAAGCGTCGGACTACAACGACGCGATTACGTATCTAACCTTATTTCTAGCCAGGAGGTTCCGAAAGCGTCGTAACGACCGTCTTGATAATCACATTTGCGTGCAATAATACGATGTGTTGAATTGAGATAATTATCACAGCATTATAACTCTTTAATTTTATTCCTCGTTAAATTTCCTCAATCGGTTACACATCATATATTTCTTCACTTTAATTGTTTTGTTTCAATTTTTTCCTATCACACATTTTGTGTTGATTCAAATTAGTAACAAATCTTCGTTCCACAATTGTTATTATACTTAAAGCTCTCATTTGTCAGATGGACGTATATGTATGTATATACCGATTTTGCCAAGTCCTTCGGCACTATTACTCACCATACTTTGTTAAAGAAACTGTTGAGCTTTGGATTGCATGGTGAGCTGCTTGCGCTTTTATCATCTTATTTGACCGATAGGGTCAACTTCGTCCATTACAACGGATTTCGATCGGGTGAATTTACTGCCACTTGAGGAGTTCTCCAGCGGTCAAACCTGTGGCCCTTATTGTTTATAATGTTTATTAATGACTTGCTCGAATCTCTGACCTGTTCTGCGTTAGCATATGCTGATGACTTGAAAATATATCATCGAATTAATAATCCTCTTGACGCACCCTATCTACAAGATAACATTATTATTATATGGAACTGCTACGTAACTTGGTCAAGCTGAACATCGACAAATGCACTCTTGTCAGATATTCTCGCGAGAGGGGTGTGATTCATTTTGATTACAGTTTGGATGGACGAATTTTGACATGTACAGGCACTATCAAAGATCTTGAGTTCTGTTTGACTCATAATTAACCTTTGTACCTCACATAATAAACCGTGCCTGTATATCTGCTTTTGGAATGCTGGATTTTATATTACGTAGTTCAAAATGCTTTACTGATATGAAAACCGCTAAACTTTTATACTGCTCTTTGGTGCGGAGTGGACTGAAGTATGCTTCTATTGTGTGGCATCCATTATACATATGTCTGCCATAAGGTGAAGCTTGGAGGGGTACAGCGACGATTGTTGAAGTTTTTAAGCTTCAAGCTGAACGGCGCTTATCCTGAAGGGAATTATGATCACTCTCTACCTTTAGATGAGCATGATTTGATGCTCCTCGATATTCGGCGTGATATGATCGGTGCTAATTTCATGCATAGTTTAATACATAATAATTTTGACTGTCCTTCTCTGTTGGAATTAGTTCCCATTTACGCTCCGCCCTTCGGCCCAAGAAACTCTACAACCTTTTTAGCACCTCGATGCCGTATTAACTATATGATGAGAAATCCAGTATACCAGATGAGCAAGAGTGCCGATTAATGTTTTGAAGATATTTTTTTTTTAACACAAACTTCATTTTAGGTGTTGTTAATATATATTTTATATTTTGTATATTTGATTTGCAATTTCTGATATTTGCTTCTTTTCTTTTTTATTTTTTTTTTAATAGTCTTTCTTTGCTAATGCACGTTATTGTTATATTTGTCTATTCCTTTGGGTTTTTTACTGTTGGGCATAATAAACATTATTATTTCGTACTAAAACCACAATCGTTCCCAGTTTTGTAAATATGAAACTGCATCAATTAGCTATTTTGAAGCATTTTTCAGTACGTTCTCCAGCACATTGTATGCTTGGAATTTCTTCCTGCATATTAGCTCCTCTAAATAGCACGTATTTCATAAGTTGTGCGCACTGTGACACCATCCTGTTGATCCTACAAACTCTCCATCTCTGGTTGTTCCATTTCTGGAGACAAGAAATGTTGCAGCATCATTCGGTCACAATAGCATTTACGATAGTTCTTCTTTCTCATTCGTCATCAAAGAAGAAAGGCCCAATTATGTTTCCAGCACTAATGCCGCATCATACTGTAATTTTTGAATTGCCTAACATCGGCGATTTTGTTTATTCACTGCTTTGTTCAGGTAGAAATACCCTTCGATGGTCATTATGATTTTTTCCAAAAATCATTTTGTTTTCAAGGTTTCTTGGAGTCTGCAGGCAGAACTTTGTGGATTACTTAGATTTTATAAGGAAACAGGCGCGAGTCTCTCACTAACATTCGCTGTAATGGACGTCGGAAGATGGCTAACTGCCTGGATTGTTTTCTACTCAAAATTTTTGGTCTTTCCATTGCATTGTGCTAGGTCAACCGTACATAGTTCTAGTTTGTTCAAATTTTGCAAGTAAAGAACGAACTGTCTTTGCTGATTGAACACAGTGTGTCCACCAAATCTTCGACGTCCCGTAGGGGACTTGATTATGTATTATCTTGTCAAACAAAATCGAAATTAATAAGTAAGCTTTAATCATCTCAGCTATATTCTTAAAACGTGTCGGTATTGCATTGAGTTTGTGATGTTTTATGGATGAAATCATGATGCATCTGTTTATTTACATACCTGTTATAAGAAGTGTTCCAGACAATCCAAAATTTGGTGGTATTAAAATGATGCAGAAATTGGAAATATACACTATATACACTTTAAAACTGTGCTGTTGTAAATAGTTGCAAAGCCGCCTTACAAACCGTTTCGAAACAAATTACAATATCTTACTCGCTGATAATTAGTGTTAACCAACGTTTTGGAGAAGGTTATCACATTCCTCGCCAGTGACACCCTCAGGCTTACGAAACACACTGGTGTAACTGAAGACGTCAATATTCTGATATATTCTCACTTACTTTTACTTTTTCGTATCCGGACTTTACAGTTTGTTTGCTCAGTATTCGACTCTAAAGGGCACCGTAGGTGCATTTGTCGTCATTTCTATCCAGCAGACTCCATTTGATTTGGTTTCACTTTACTGGAGCCATTCGATTAAGAATTATCCAGGTTCTCCACTCACTAGAATCGGCGTTTTGTGGGTCCTCTCGTAGTGGGAGTGTCCTCAATAATGCAAAACTACCCTGGGAGATGGGTTTTAAGGTAAAATTACGAAAATCTTTGCACTACTGAAATGGCTGTTCTACAGTGTTTTCGCGAAAGCCTGCTTTTGCAATGCCTACTCTATATTAGTCCAGGACACTCACTATCCACCATCACCATTCAGAACCTCAATAATCCTATTAGAACTCCTATATACTAGCCCTTCACTATACAGGGTAGCATTAGCATTTTTGGCATTCTACTATAGGTGATTCACATCAATATTTGCAGCTAAACATACTAATCGACGAAATAGATTGGAAATGGAAAAGAAAGTATAGTAGACAGTAACTTATCGATTGATCATATCTTCAATTATTACTAATTTTGCTTTATATAGGCTACCCTAAACTTGCTAAGCGTTATTTGTATTTAGCCTACTAGAAAACTTACAGTAAATTATTCGCGTAGATCGCCAATTGGCAAAAATATTACTGCTGCTACTAAAAACATCACCATCGACACCCTTGATATGGTTTAATACTGACAGAGATCAATGCCGATCTGAATGTTGTTTATGGCACATATGAACATATGCCCCCAAATCTACACAGCAGTCAGTTTACAATTAAGTAAATGAGTTTCAACATGGCCGATATCCAACATCATGACATGCAGTTTTGTTTTTATTCTGCACAAAAAATTGGATTTGAAAAAAAAATTGTTAATTAATAACTTCAGAGAAGTGTTTTCTTTCCTGTAAATAATACCTTTAAATTCCTTTCCGGATTTAATTTTCTATTCTTTCTTCATTTTATTGTTACGAGTAATCAACAAGTTCTAGATATTATTCATGAACCAATGTTTCAATTAATTTATCTACCTCTCTACCTCCTATACGTTTGCTCTGTTTGTTTTTAAAAACAGAGAGATAGTACTGTTCAATTTTATTCCTTATTTGATCCTTCAGTCGATAAACAAGAAAGTTTGATTGTTACAATAATGAACTAAATATTGCTGGATTTCTTCTACACCTCAAAGCTCAATGTAGTTGTAGTTAATAGCGTTTAAATTCGTTTAATACTACTCCTCCACTTCCTGCTGCATTTCAAAAGATGTTCTCATTACCAGAACAGCAATCTTCATTTGAAGGAGAGTGTACTATGTAATTTAGTTCTCACATGCTTTGTACGAGGCAACTGTGAACCTTTTGCAAACGCTACTTTATCATATGTTACTTTATGAGAGGTAACATATATGCTTACCGTTCCCTTTGCTTACCTTGCGACGATGGTTCACCGCAAAGGACACAAGTCTGTGACATTTCTTGTAGAGTATAAGACGTAACTATCTCAATTGTCTAGGGAAAACCTTTCTGCTGAAATACAGAAATTTATTCGGACGTCGCCGAATGGGGTGGAAGTTCTCTTTAACTACTTCTGAATTTTTAATAGTTTTACACAGAACCTGAATAGTATTCTAACTATGAACTACGCACTACACGACTAACATCAATAAGGGTTAAACAGAATTTACAGCAAGCACCAAAAGTACCTCGCCTCTATCTGTATAGGGCATTGAAGGGACACAAGGTTGAAAAAAAAACTTTTGGGATTTGAGATACCGGTCAGAGGATATAATACGTAGTATAGACTAAACCAATTGTAATAATAATTGAAAAACTGTTACTTTTGTATATGCAACAAGTACAACTAGTAATGTTGTCATTATAGATAGTTACCCTACTTATTTCCTGATACCAACGAGTGATGTATTATTTTGATTATTTGGTTTGACATAATCTGAGATATCTTATTTTTGGTGATATTCAATGTGGTTGTAAACAGTAATGAAGCACAGTGACTTGACTGCATAAAAATTTACACAGATTAAGACTATCAATATTTGTTAAAGCCGTATATATTGAACTAAATGGAAATGTTGTATGACATTCCCGGAATGTTATCGGAGAGGAATGTTGCCATAATATTTATGTGGAAGCACACAAACACAGATACCTGTACTTTAGAGTTTGATATGTATAGATAACGGGTTACATCAATCTTCCGAATCTTTAACTAAATTGTTGCAACAAAAAATTCAACACTTCCGTCTTTGTATACAAATTTATTTAAGCTTATAAAATTTCATCGGATTTATAACAATTGTTAAACGTTAGCACACATCACTGATCTAATCATGTTAAAAGAAAGGGTTATTTTTATTGCGACACATTGTATAGATTATATCTGCAAGCTAACATCGATCTATGACTTATTGTACTCTTCTTTTTGCGACAGATTACAATAAATATTTGAGCAAACCCGTTCGTGTAAAATTAAACATTTGGAGGAAGTTTACGCTATTAGTTTTTCCCAGCAGTTCATCCAGAATAGCGCTATAGTGCACGTGAAGCATATGTGTATGTATTTATAACACCAGTTCAGTCAGAAAGGTTCATTTTGCCATGAAAATAAACATATTACTAGATTGTTATCGTAACTGTCGTTATTCATGACATTTTCCGCGTACAATACCCTCTCGGCTCTATGGTATACAATCTCCTCCGCGTAGAAAAAGCTGGAGTTCTTCGTAGTTATGATTTATAAAGTTCCAATGTGATGTTTCAAGTACAAAATATGATCTCTGTAAATTGAATTGGAAAGAAATCTGGGAAAGTAATCAAATATTTAAATAACGTTTCAATTTAACAGAATGTAAAGAATTTTAGTATTTATTACGATTTTTTTGATCGAAAAATGTTTGATAAGTATAATAAATGAATTAGATCCAAGATTGATAGAACTATGTGTTAACTAAGAACAGAACTAATATGCAAGAAAATATCGACCTACATTTCAAGCGCATTTGCTTGAAATGTAGCAAGCTGCTCTTCTTAGCTAGTGCAACTGAAATATGATTTACTTCTCACAAAAGAAGCAGTAATGTATAATAGATGGCAGTGCACAATCATCTGTCGTTTCCGTAAAAAGCATTTAATCACCGAAGAATATCGGCACTGGCAAATGAGCGTGACAGAATGAAAAGTGTGCGGATGATAAATAAGATGCAATGACTAATGTACCATTTCTTATTTCACCCTTTACACATTTGCGTATTGCTTTCATTTTAGAAGAAATATAACATATAATTTGCGTGGACACCTTTGACGACCAGTGTCTGCGGAACTGCAATGTGGAACTATTAGTGAGGTCACAGCCACATCTGCTGGAAAGGTGACAAAAAAGAGGAAGGTGGCTGGTATTGTGACGAACGAAAAATGGGCATCTCTGGCGAACATGAAAGTGGAGCTCGTGAATCTGCAGAAGAAATGTTTAATAGAAGAGCATGATTCAAAAATGCAACTTATGCATAAGTTAAAGGATTTGCAAATTGATGATCTGGAGTTAAAAAATAAACTTTTAAAAATTAGAAATAATGTCTAAAGAAAACTGTACATAAAAATAAACTGTATTAGCCTTTATTCATTTATTTTATTAAGAAAAAATATGTTTTAAGTATCAACTTTCCATATTATTACAATAATTAACAATAAGATTATGCCTAGTTCGATTGTTCCTAGCCGCATTATAATCATTTTCTGGTTGCGAAACATTATTGGCAACATTTATAGCAGCTTCAATGGCGACGACCATGGAAAGTAAAGATTGGACAGTTTCCATATAACCACGTATTGAAAGTGTCCTTTCCATGAGTGTACCTCTTCATCTTCATCACATGCAATGTTATCTAGCACTGTCGTAGCCACAATAAGATTTTGAATGGTTCCTATATTTAACCAAGCCTCATTTGCTAGCACTGGAAATCTACGTTGCCAAACACAATTACGTGTTCGATAAAATTAATAATGTCTTTTATCATCAGATACTTCCAAAAAATCCATTATTGCTCGTATTTGATTATTTTCTCTATAATTTTTTTAAGGTTATATTCGATTTGAGCGCGAAATTGAACCTTGAGCTTAGTACATTACTCGGCTCAAATTAAATCGCATATCTTTCCTCCCCTTTAATTTTTTTTTCGATGGGTACACAAAACACTGACAATTCAATAATTAATGTAATAAACCTCAAGAGGTAAATGAAAACCTATTTAAGGGAAAACATATTAATGATAAGACTTTAATGTTTATTTTTTTTATATTATAAAATTCTACCTCTTCTACCTCATCTAGAAACTAACACTTGTTAATTATATGTATTAACTACTTAATATTAATAACTAAGATTCTATTTTCATATAAACTGTTTCTTGCTAGAGATAACAACAGCATTGTTATCAACTATTCTTTATGAATTTTTTTCTTACTTTGCGATATTTATTTCACTATTGTTTAGAATTTACTATGCAATTTGTTCTACATTATTCGTTGAGTAATAGTATAGTGAGTAATAATTCGTTCGAGTATAACCCTGGGAGATAGTCTCATATTTCGCTTCGATAGTTTCGCTCCCCTTACATGTCCAGTTACAACTATGGTACTCACCTCACATCGTACAAGGTTGTCAACATCAGTTCGTAAACTATTTACTCTAATTACAA
>SMLS01054579.1:0-11023 GCA_004785975.1 Popillia japonica
CACCACAAGCTTGACAAGTATGTCAAGGTGGTATCGGACATAAGCCAAGAAATTCAAAATACCAATTTGAATTCTGCAGGGCTCTTTACTGTGCTCCATAAGGTCGTGGAGAGAATACTATGTAGTTGATGAAATGATTCAGAGCTTCGCATGTTTGGCACACTTAAGTTAACAATCAATACGCTTAAGCCCAAATAAAATTGCAAGGATTGGGGTTGCGCAAACATCATGCTATTTACATGAAAAACTAACTAAGATTTTTCAGACGGAATCCTTCAAAAAAAAAAAAAAGAAGCAATACCCATGACAATAACGGAAAATATCCACATTATTTTGATAATATTACCAATGCTAGAATATCATAAATACATGCATATATTCTGCTTCTCCTCTTCTGTACTACTCTTCTTCCGAAAATAAAGCGTATACCATATTATTTAACATAGAAAATTGCATATTCAATAAAGTTTCCATTGTGTGCACGAAGTACAGCCTGTTCCAGTCGATATTTTCCTACTGGAATCCTTGCATCTGCTTCCTTTGTATATATCCCCGAACAGGACGTGGCGCCAGCCGACTAGGATCCTTCTGCTCGACGTACTAAGTGCCACGCTTCCTTGCCCGCCTAGATATTTGTGGTATTATGCGTCAGTGTATATGTTAGTATAATTCGTCGGTTAGTTTCCTATCTATCCATATTTTACAAGTGTTAGTTTTTTTTTCGTTTATCGCCGTTGTGTAATACTAATTGGTGGATGTATTGCTCGTAGTTTAGTTTGAATAAGTGCATGCTTCTGTCGGGTTAAATAATAGTAATTGCTAAAGGCAAGATTAACGTCCTTAATCTAAATAGGGGAGAAAAATATAGAAGGAATATAGAAAACTATGGCGCAAAGATTACAATGTAATTATTCCATTAGATGTACATATACAGACTCGGGCCGTGGAAGCCTTCGATATCATCTAAGTCTAATGAACTTATACCTGGAGGAACAGCAATCCACTTTATAGATCCTCTACACCCAGTCTACCGATTTGGAAAAGTACCATTCAGAAAGTTTCCTAAATAATGAGTAGATTCTGTTGAAGACAAAGAATAATCTGGTTGTTCACTAGATTAAAGCGCTTGGCCTCATTCAACTGTTGGTCTGAAAAATGGATCTGTAAGACTGTGTGCAAGACTTGCTTTTGGGCAAGAATATTCCAAGAAGTAAATCCAAACAGGGAAGCGATAAGGAAGATTGCCAGAGGATTACCCAAAAGAGGTTGGATCAATTTCCCTTCTGATCATTCCAGCTTTGCGGATCTGACATTGATGACCAACCAGTCTTAGTGAAGTTGGAACCATTGCTAACAAGTGAGAGAAAGTGAGGATACTTAAGATCGTTTTAAGAGCAAGGAAAGCTTCCAAACTAGAAAAGTTTCATAACATTGCTCAAGCAAACTTTCTGGGACGTCACCACAAGCTTGACTGGTATGTCAAGGTGGCATCGGACATAAGCCAGGAAATCTAAAATATGGATTTGCATTCTATAGGTCTCTTTACTGTGCTCCATAAGGTTGCGGAGAGAATATTAGTTGATGAGATGATTCCTCATTCAATTGTTGGTCTGAAAAATGGATATGTAAGACTGTGTGCTATAATTCACATCCAAACATTTAATATTTCTGGAGGCTGGCTATCGACTTCACAAATCTCTTGATGATTCTCCATTTAAACAAAAAAATCTGGTCAGAAAAAATAATATTGGTTCCAGTGATGATCCTAAATCCGAAGCCCAACTCCAATTGCGAAAGTAGATTTAGAACTTCTAGATTTATGACGACTCAATTGTGGCAGATAACAGCTCTGAGAAGAATCCTAGTGTCCTCTACACCTATGGTGTTTATATTAAACGTTTGACATTGCCAAGTTGGCAATGATCACCATGTCTTAACTTCTCCTCACCTAGACTTTGTTTGCATCACTAACCACCACAAAACGATGGTTCTATTTATTTAAGATATGTTTTGTAGCATTATTTAAGATTTTGCCAAATCTGGCTTCTTATAGTTTTGCACAACATGCAGTGTTATGCAATTAATTGCAAGTGTTTGTTTCTTAGTTCTGGTATTCCAAGATATATTTCAGGTTATCAGAATCTGTTGGTATTGCTTGGATGCTTCTGGTGCGCCAATACATTGTCCACATATAGCGTAAACTATAGGTCATGGCCAGTTAAACTCGTAATAATGGCGTTTTAATGACTGTAGTTTCCGTTTAGACCTTCTCTTGCAAGATAGAAGATAGAAATTTATTATTTTTAATGTTTGCATACTTTGTTTTAAATTATTTTCGATACCTGTATATATTCACATGTTTGTCTATACCTGAATATATATGATTTTGTCTGGGAAAGAGCATGTCCGCTTCCCCACCATTTGCCACCACCTATAAAAGAGCGTGCATTTCTCAGAGAGGGGCAGAATTCCTGGTGGAATGTCGATTAGATTTGATACTCCTGGGGATAATTCTGGCGTTTCTATCGAACGTCGATTAAGTTTGATGCTCTAGAAACACTTCCAGAATTCCTGGTGGAACGTCGATTAGATTTGATGCTCCTGGGAATACCTCTGTAGTTTCTGTTGAACGTCGATTAGGTTTGATGCTCTAGAAACACTTCCAGAATTCCTAGTGGAACGTAGATTAGATTCGATGCTCTTGGGAATAACTCCGAAGTTTCTATTGAACGTCAATTAGGTTTGATGATCTAGAAACACTTCCGGAATTCCTGGTGGAACGTCGATTAGATTTGATGCTCTTGGGAATAACCTTGTAGTTGCTATTTAACGTCGATTAAGTTTGATGCTCTAGAAACATTTCCAGAATTCCTTGTGGAACGTYGATTARATTTGATGCTCCTGGGAATAACCTTGTAGTTKCTATTGAACGTCGATTAAGTTTGATGCTCTAGAAACACTTCCAGAATTCCTGGTGGAACGTAGATCTGATTTGATGCTCCTGGGAATAACCTTGTAGTTGCTATTTAACGTCGATTAAGTTTGATGCTCTAGAAACACTTCCAGAATTCCTGGTRGAACGTAGATTAGATTCGATGCTCTTGGGAATAACTCCGCAGTTTCTATTGAACGTCGATTAAGTTTGATGCTCTAGAAACACTTCTAGAATTCCTAGTGGAACGTCGATTAGATTTGATGCTCCTGGGAATAACCTTGTAGTTGCTATTGAACGTCGATTAGGTTTGATGCTCTAGAAACACTTCCAGAATTCCTGGTAGAACGTAGATTTGATTCGATGCTCTTGGGAATAACTCCGCAGTTTCTATTGAACGTCGATTAAGTTTGATGCTCTAGAAACACTTCCAGAATTCCGGTTAAGTCCACAACCAGGTTCAAAAACGAACTACTACACATTACCGTTACATAGTTATTGGCCTGTTTAGTGTGGTATTAGTCTCATAATGGCAGCTTCTGTTGACAACTGCTGTCGACATGCGTCGGCTTTATGGTGAGGTTTTGGTATTGTGTTTAATAACGAACTAACCCCATATGTAGTTTAATACGGTTTGTAGAACGAGTGAATCTCTGCCTCCTTCTTTCTTTGACAGTACTGTGAACAGCAAAACTTTTAATTTAAAGATTACTTGTAAACGAACCAACAATTGGATGGTAAGTAATATTGTGTAGCATGCTTCCAGCATCCCAATTCTCTTTGCCTAGTCTATTAACCTCAACCAGCCATGACATAATTCTCGTCTACTTGCATACTAGCTCAACCTACCCAGTAAAGGTTAGCCTTCCACTTACTTATGTGAATACCAAGATATCTACATATTCGTTTTGGTTCCTTTCATAGAATTTTCCTGTATCAACATGGTAGGGTCCTTTTGATGGAAAATGCCGTTTGGAAGTATGTATGGTGGTTAGTCAGAAGAGATCCGAAGCTTTCTGTTGCTGCATTAATCTTATAAATTGCAGCAACTATTAGCCTTAGACTTCATCAATCTGTCTAGAATCCTTCCACGGTATCATCCCAGAAGACTGGTTTGCGAATTGTTTCTTGTAGGCAGTCTTTCATTGTCATTGTTTTATGGTGTGTCCAAGACTGCGCATGTTAACACACCTGTCCGGAGTAGCTGCATCTGCAAAATTCTTTTGGGTCGTTAATTTGGTGCAACCTTCGATATTTGTGAAAAACTTTAGGCTACCAGAGGTGGCCAAACAGTTTAGGTATGTCTTTTGACGTATTTCACTGCGTTAATAACCTCTTCTGTTGACCTGACGTTACTACATGCATGGATGGTGCTCATATAGTTTGCTGCACAAAAGATTTTAGCAAAGTTATCAAGACGGCAGATCTATCTGTACGATTTTGCCTTCTTTCTGTTCTTATCTTTGTCTTTTTCAATGACTACAAAGAAAACTATTAAGTATCTATACATCATGCTTCAGAGACCACACATTCATACAAAGCATGCCCTCACACTGCAAGAGCTTCCAACCTATCAAGCGCAGCATAACGATGCTGACACTTAATACCTATACGACCTTCATAAAAACTCGCAAACAAATTATTAGCGCGCACGGGGTCGACTGAAGATGGCGCTCCGAGCAGACGGAATGTTTTAAAATTACGAAATAAATGATAATGACGTAATAATAAGGGTTCGCGGACGATAAAAGTTTTATCTCTGCGGGCGCCGCCACGCCGTATTAGACGCCCGCCTCCAGTTTGCAAGCCCGCAAAATTCGCCGCACCATCGCACAAGATTCGCAATCGCTCGCGTTCGAAATTTTCTAACAACATACGGGTTTTATATTCGCGCTGCACGAGCGGTGGCAGCGTCGCTTTTTGTCACCGTAAAGAGACAGCGTAAGCGGGCGACAGCCAGCACCAACGGCAGCGGGTTGGTTAAAGCGGACCGGCGAAGAAGCGGGTACCCCTATCGACGATGGTTCTGTTGCGCCACGGGTGATTTAATGCGAGGGAACTCGATGAAGGACGTTTGTAATTATCACCGAACGAAAAATGAAAGTTTCTAAATTAATTAGGGAATTGCATGCAATAAGAGGTTTGAGGACAGATTTTTAGAAATATTTAAGTATTTCTATTGAAGTATCAAAGTCTTGCAGACGTGGACTTCGAACAGGATGATGTTGATGACAAACCAGTCTTGGTAAACTGGAACCATTGCTAACAAGAGAAAAAAGGGGGTTAAGTTCCACCTAATAGTAAGAAAGGTTGTCTCAAGGTAATCAAAGTGCTATCAGACACAAGCTAAGAAAACCAAAACATCAACTTTCTTCGTACATTTCTCATACTAGCATCAAAGGCTCCGCAGAGAATATCAGTTAACTGGAGCCATAAACATCTGGAGGTGTAAAGGGAAGGGGGTGAAGAGGAGCACAATATTCCTAAAAAACAGCAAGCAAAATGTGGGGTTAAAAGCATCATATGGCAATACTGTCCAGACCTTTCCTACCGTTTGATATCAAATTCTCTTCATCATTTTAATTTTATATCAGTTTGCATTGAATTCTTTTAATTTGGTTCCCCATGGTTCCCCATTTTTCCATATTTTTCCAAATATTTTGACATCTTTCTTCCTGTTGCCCTGTGTATTTTCCATTATTTTGTTATTTTTTCCATACTTTCCCAAAATTTATCCCTTTTTTCCACAACATTTTTAGATAAGAATTTCTTTTTCTTAAATTTGTTCAAACATGTTTGCTTTGTTATATTTTGTATCTCCTTTTTTTAATTTCTTTTTCCCTGTATTTTGGTCATATTTTCCCAAACATTCTTGTACCGCCCCACACCCACCGTTTTTTCCTTATTTTGCAAAATTTTCTAAATTCTAGTAATCCTATATTTAGTTATCTCCGCTGACCTGAGGCGACGATAGAATTTTCCGATTTTTTGGATTTCTTTTATTTTTTTTTCTTATTTTTCATGTTTGTTTATTTTTTTTGGGATTTATTGTATTAATCCTACTTTTTCCAAATTTTTTGAAATTTCTTTCTTACAAGATTTTGTTAGTTTTTGATTTTTACCCAGTTTCTATATAAATATGTATGTATTTTGCCTATTTTTATTTCTTTCCTAATATTTTTCTTTTATTTTTACAAGTATTCAAATTCTTCCTATTTTTCGATAATTTCATATTGCTCAACTCATCTTATTTCTCAAACTTTCTTAAATTTTCCACCTTTCTCTGTCCCCTCGACCCCAACAACTTCTTTATTGTTTTTCCACGTTTTTTGTTTTTCTTTTTTTTTAATTTTGTTAATTGCATATTTTAATATTTTAAAATTTATTTTTTCCTTCCTTTTCGTCTGGTTTCAGTTTTTGAGTTTTTCTAGGTAGTAGGTACATACATATTTGCATATCCTTATTTATTTCCCTAATATTTCCATATTTTTCGATAATTTTCATATTTTGTGATTAATATTTCCATATTCTTATTTTTCGTATTTTCTTAAATTTTTAATTATTTTTAGGTTGCGTTGACTCCAATTATTGTTTAATTGTTTTACACGTTTTTCATATTTGTCGTTTTTCCATTTTTTTTTATTTGCATATATTTATATATTTTCCAAATTACGCCAAATATATTAATTTTTCATGTTTCGATCTTTCATTTTGTCTTAACTTTTCCCCTGTTCATCATATTTTTGTCGTAGGTATATTTTAGTAATCTCATTTTTTATATTTATTTCGTTTTTCCAAGTTCCATTCTTACCAGATTTTTTCAGTTTGTGACTTTTTCAGTGGTAGTACATATTTTACATATTTCCGTATTTTTGGATAATTTTTTCGTTCATATTTCCTTATTTTTTCTATTTTCAGAAATTTCCTATTATTTTTAGGTTGCCTCGACCCCAATAATTTTTTGATTGTTTTTTTTTACGTTTTCTATATTTCTTGTTTTTCCATTTTTTTTTATTTGCATATTTTTATATTTTACAGCTTTCCCTTCCCTTTTCTCTTGGCGTTCGAATTTGAACAATTTTCAATAATTTTTCATGTCCGCGTATATTTTTCCAAATTACGCCAAATAGTTTTGTTTTTCATCTTTCGATATTTTCATTTTGTCTTAAATTTTCATTCCACAAATTTTCTCCTATTTCTATCATACGTTTTATTTATCATATTTTTTTATATTTTTCTGATTTTACCTAATTCCTTCCTTACCGAATTTTTCAGTTTTTGAGTTTTTAATGGCGGTATTTCCATATTTTCTTATTTTTCGTACTTACTACATATAAATTTGCATATCCTTATTTATTTCCCTAATATATCCATATTTTTCGATAATTTTCACATTTCCATATTCTTATTTTTGGTATTTTCTTACATTTTTAATTATTTTTAGGTTGCCTTGACCCCAATTATTGTTTAATTGTTTTACACGTTTTTCATTTTCTCGTTTTTCATGTTTGTTTATTTTTTTTGGGATTTATTGTATTAGTCCTACGTTTTCCAAATTTTTCAAATTTCTTTATTACAAGATTTTGTTAGTTTTTGATTTTTATCCAGTTTCTATATAAGTGTGTATGTATTTTGCATATTTTTTACTTCTTTCCTAATATTTTTCTTATATTTTTACAAGTATCCAAATCCTTCCTATTTTTCGATAATTTCATATTGCTCAACATATTATTTCTCAAACTTTCTTAAATTTTCCACCTTTCTCTGCCCCCTCGACCCCAACAATCTTTTTATTGTTTTTCCACGTTTTTTGTTTTTCTTTTTTTTTAATTTTTTTATTTGCATATTTTAATATTTTAAAATTTATTTTTTCCTTCCCTTTCCTCTGGTTTCAGTTTTTAAGTTATTCTAGGTAGTACATACATATTTGCATATCCTTATTTATTTCCCTAATACATATTTCCATATTTTTCGATAATTTCCATATTTTGTGGTTAATATTTCCATATTCTTATTTTTCGTATTTTCTTAAATTTTTAATTATTTTTAGGTTGCCTTGACCCCAATTATTGTTTAATTGTTTTACACGTTTTTCATATTTGTCATTTTTCCATTTTTTTTATTTGCATATATTTATATATTTTGCAAATTACGCCAAATATATTAATTTTTCATGTTTCGATCTTTCATTTTGTCTTAAATTTTCCCCTGTTGATCATATTTTTGTCGTAGGTATATTTTAGTAATCTTATTTTTTAGATTTCTTTGATTTTTCCAAATTCCATTCTTACCAGATTTTTTCAATTTTTGACTTTTTCAGTGGTAGTACATATTTTGATTTCCTTTATTTTTAATATTTTCCGAAATTTTCCATTATTTTTAGGTTGCCTTGACCCCTTTACTTTTTTGATTGTTTTTTTACGTTTTCCATATTTCTTGTTTTTCCATTTTTTTTTGCGTATTTTTATATTTTACAGTTGTTCCTTCCCTTCTCTTGGCGTTCGAATTTGAGTAACTTTCAATAATTTTGCATGTCCGCGTATATTTTTCCAAATTAGGCCATTCATTTTTCATCTTTCGATATTTTATTTATCATATTTTTTTTATATTTTTCTGATTTTATCTAATTCCTTCCTTACCGGATTTTTCAGTTTTTGTGTTTTTAATATATATTTTTATATATTTTTTTTCCTAATACTAATTTCCATATTTTCTTATTTTTCGTACTTTTATGATTTTTTTATATTTTTTGGTTCTCTCAACTCCCATGAGTTTTTGATTTCTTTCTCACGTTTTTCCATATTCGATATTTTTAGTTTTATTTCATTTCAAATTTTTATATTTTGTAGTTTTTACTTTCGCTTCTCTTTCTCTTAGTATTTAAATTTTTGTGATACCTATACATAACTTCTCGTGATTGTTTATATTTTCCAAATTACGCCAAAACTTTTTCAGTTTGTTTGAAATTCTCCTAATTTTTTATATTTTTTAGCTCTCTATTCTGTTAAATTTTTTGTTGGTTGTAGATTTTTTCCATATTTTTGTTTTGAATTCTCTCACATACTCCATATTTTTCCAACTTTGTATTATTTTTTTTTGTATTCTTTCTATATTTTCTAAAAGCGTTATTAACATGTTTCACATGTTATTTACATACAAGGTGAATTATCGCTGATACAGTCCCAGCAGCATATAGTCTGAATGGTTAAGTTTTTAAATGTTTTGTTCGGTTAATGAAGACTATGAAGCAAAATCATTTTTAAATATACAGAATGACCCAAAAAGGTAACGATGTTGTATTTTTCTTATACGTTAAGAATTTCTGTTGCGTGAATAAAAAAGTTAAAGGCTTACACAGTAGGCATTTCGCTTCTAGGTGCTGATTTTCCAAATTTTTCCAAAATTTTTGCAGATTTCCAAAATTTTCAATTACTCGTTATATTAGTGCACTAGAGTTATTGATTCCGTTCCAGTTTGCAACTCTATCGTCCACGTATGCACATTATTTCCTTCTAGCAAAATATCTATTGTGCAGGTATAATGGCGGTAATGCTTTAAGGGCACCCACACAAATAATGTGACATGGTAACTACCGCAACCACCGTAGAAAATATGTCGGGAACGTCGGTATACGTATAGGGATAATATAAAGGCATCAGGGGCACATCATTAACAAACGTTTTAGTTCAAAGGTGACCATAACCGGTCCCCGGGCATAATTTGCTTTATATACCTAACCTGTGTCACTTTCAAAGACGCTATGTAATATGGTATAGCTATCACCGTAGAGTGGTAAATTAATGGATTTATAACAGAAGGTTTATTATTGCGCTGCAGAGTCTGTGAATTGTTGCTCAAGTTACCTGATGTTCGAATCTGCCGGTGACATTTCCTGAAGTTTGTATTAATTTTTGGGCGCGATAACAAACAACATTTATTTTAACGAGCACAACACCCGTTTAACCGTACAATAACCGTTCATAACGTTTTCATATTGGACTTATTTATCTCGCACAGGCGATGCAGCACTCATAATAAGCCAATATTATTTAAAATAAAATCACCTGTTCACACAGATAGCCGCGGAAATCTGGTTTACACAGATGGCTAGACAATGCGTGTCATAAAGTGCTGCGGTCAGTTCCTGGCAATAGTGCCAGCGGCGAAACACGAAATTTTACCATAAAACACGCCAAAAATTGCTGTTTATGGCCGTCATCTGCGTATAACACGTGGCACGTCCCCTACACTAATATTATTTAAATTTGCATATAACAGTATCGTTTATATCGGGGAATATCCGATGAGCGATCGATACAATTAATTTCGCATAAATCTTTATTTTGTTAAATTTTCCCTATAGGTTGTAAGCATTGTTATATTATATTATTTGTACGCATTAAAGCCGGATATTCTGTTGCAATTATTGTTTATTTATTGCAATCATAATAACGGTTGAAATAAATTGCGTTTTACCCTGAGAATTACAAAAGGGAATTATGTATTTATATTGAAAGCGTGATATGCGATTGAAATGGTGAATTATCTAAATAGAAATGGTTTAATAAGGGTACATGTAGTTAATTTTTAGAAACTAAGTCAGTTAACTGAGTTTTTGATACTTCTACATATTGCGCCTATGCCATGCAGCGCTCGTTGACAGCCTCTTTTACTTTGACTTGTTTAAACGAAGAAGAGATATGTAAATGTTACAGAATAGCTTAAATCAGTAAACATTACCAAATAAATGGATTTGTTTGACATCTGTGTTGGATGATATTTTGACAGCTGCTATAGTCAAATTTATGCTAACTGTTATTACAGTTCAACAGCTGTCAGAAATATATTAATTGATTGCACCTGTCAAAATAGCTACTGTCAAAATGACGAGAAAAGCCGATCGAAACTGTTTGACAGTTACGAATGTGAAATGAAGGAAAAACATTGGTTTTACAGTTTGTTAGTTGCTTGAAATTTCTAGATATCTAGCGTGAGCAGTAACTTTCAAATCTTTAGTGTGCTACATGGTAAACAATGTGAATTGAGTAGCTGTCTTTGACAGAGAGAGATGTAAAGTATGGTTCACCCCCC
>SMLS01054580.1:0-15731 GCA_004785975.1 Popillia japonica
ACAATATCTGCGTGTCCTATTGCTGCGGCTTGGAGAAGAGGAGTGTAACCATAAATTTTGTCGTGGGCATTGACGCAAATTCCCCTCTTTAATAATAACTGGACATTATTAATATCTCCTTTAGATATAAAACACAAAAGGGCAGCAGTTCCACCTTCTCGATCAATATCCACGTTTGCTTCTAATAATAACTCAATAA
Source organism: Popillia japonica (assembly GCA_004785975.1). Classification (NCBI taxonomy): domain Eukaryota; kingdom Metazoa; phylum Arthropoda; class Insecta; order Coleoptera; family Scarabaeidae; genus Popillia; species Popillia japonica. The sequence continues at coordinate 200 of SMLS01054580.1, forward strand.
TATTTATTTCCGCGTTTTGGGCAGCTAAACATAAAACTGACAAACCATCTTTATTTACTGCATTAATATTTGCTCCTTTTTCAATTAACAACTTCACCAATTCCACATTTCCAGTATACGATGCGTAAATCAAAGGCGTCCAACCGTTCACATCCTCATAATTCAAATTTGCTCCAGTGTTTAAAAGTAGACGCACCGTATCTATATCTTGTAGGAATATAGCTGTTGCAAAAGGTGTTTCGCCGCGGTCATTAGGTACATTTATGTTTGCTCCTTTCTGTAGCAACTGCATGCTAATTGTTGTGTGCCGATTTAATATAGAGATGTGAAAGGGTGTATTGCCTTTCACATCCGGAATTTTCGGATCTGCCCCATTTCCTAATAACAGCGTAACGCTATCCTCGCATCCATTCTGCACAGCGATATGAAGGGATGTGACACCGTCTAAATCTTGAGCATTTGCATTGGCTCCTTTTTCCAATAATAATTTAATGACATATAAATTTTTGTTCCATACAGCGGCGTGGAGAGGTGTCCGATTCGTCAAACATGCAATATTTGTAGTGCTACCATTTTTTAATATCATCTGGATGACTGGGATATTGTTGTGTACTACAGCGATTAATAGTGGTGTCTGACCATATCTATCTCTTACATGAATATCAGCTCCTTTACTCAATAACAATGTACTAACTTCAATATTTTCGATACCTAGAGCTACATGGAGAGGAGTATTGCCACTATTGTCGAGAACGTTTATATCTGCGCCTTTTCGTAATAGTACTTTTATTAAATTTATATTGTCACAGCAAACAGCAGTATGAAGAGGTGTATCACTAGCGTTTAGATAGCTCTTGGAACCAATATACAACGCTCGCATTTGTTCTTCTTTTATTATATTTATATTATGGTCAGTTTCACTTAATAACTGAATTATTTCAATACGATTTTGTTTACGAGCGATATCTAAAGGAGTCTCATTTTGTTTGTTTCTTAAATACCGCAGCGTACTATGACTATGTAATAAACAACGAACTATATCTGCACATCCAAGACTTACAGCTAAATGCAGCAATGTGTCTTCATTGTAGGAGCACGCAAGGATATTTGCTCCACTTTGCAAAAGTAGTGACACTATATTAATATCCTTCATTTGTACTGCGTAACAAAGACTGGTTATTTCTTTTTCACGTAAAATCACTGAATTTGGATTTGCACCTGCTTTTAATAATAACTTAACGACTTCAATATTCATATTTTTCTCGACAATATTTTCCTGTTTCAAGAAACAGCAATTCATGATACTGTAATGTAGAGGTGTACAACCAAATGCATCTATGCCATCTATATGGGCACCTGCTCTTATAAGTTGCTGTAACTTCGAAATATTACTGTATATGCAAGCTATATGCGCTGGAGTTAATTCTCCTTCAAACTTCAAATATTTGGTAAACGAAAAGTTATATTCTGGAAGTAATCCTAAGCATGCTTGATAAAAATTGTAGAAAGTTTTGTTTTCAAAATTTTGCAATAGCACCAAATCCGAAATCATACCAAACGCATTGGATTTCAGTGCCGATAGAAATATTGAATGAAAATATTTCGTTGGGAATACTGGGGACAAGCAATTATCGTTCTCAATCTTCCTTCTATGTAACTGCAAATATATTTCCACAGTGTGCAACTTGTCGAAAACGCAAGCGAAATTAAACGTTCGCGATTGAATATACTCGGACCAATTCCAATTCATTATAGAATCAGGCCTGTTCATATACTTATTACTTTGTAACATTCTCGTAATAAGTAAATCCAAAATTTCCAAAGCCATAAACGTAAGATTTGAATACGAGCAATAAATTGCTGCTGCATGAAGAGCGGTTCTTCCTAATTTATCAACATTGTTCCAACATTCTGGGTCTTCTGTTATAATCTTCTCTATTCTCATCATGTTATCTTGGAAAATAGCTCGATGTAACTCATTCTCTTCAAAAAGAATATTTAATATATGTAATTTATCTTCATTAACTATTTTCTTGTAAAGATGTTTCGCGGCACTCTTGTATATGTTAATTTGGTAAGCTTTTGCGATCCATTGTGCAAATAAGAAATCTACAAAACTGCGATGGTAGAAAATTGGATTGGCGTCTTCATCGAAACGAATCACAATACCAAATTTAGTCATATCGAGCACTTCCTTCCCACACATCCAATACAACTCCTTTTCAATTACTTCCTTGCCAAACATCGCCACCAATGCTAAACGTTCAAGTAGCAGCACGGCTCGTCCGATATCAGCATCATCTAAAATTCTATAGGTCGATCGCAAACAATGTTTAACTTTCATGTTTATGACTTTCTCATACAAAGTATACTTGGTGATATTCATGAGTTCTTCCCGGTTTACAGATATCATCTTTAAAAAGTTTAAATATAAAGGATTTGTCGCTAACTCCGACGGAATATTTCTCAATAGATCATGATCTAATTCCCAATACGAAACGCAATTTTCTTGATCTAAAGGCTCTACTTTGACTAGCCGAATCTCGAATTGCTCCATTAAAATTTTACAATTTTCAGTTCGTGTAGCAATAACTATCTGCGCACCAGAATTTGCAATAACCGCAATTAAATCTAATACTTGCTTTTCGCAGGCTAAGCGTATTTCATCGAAAGAATCTAAAACCCAAATTAGTTTCTTCTTTAGTCGTAAACTGGACACCAATTCGGTATATTGTTTCGGTAAATCCTTTTGAGTTTCTTTAAATATAAAATCAATAAGATCGATGCGCTGGCGTTCACTTTTATTTAGATCAACTTGCAAGTTAATCAAATCGTAGTAAATGATGTAATCTTGAGTGGAATAATTATTACATAACCATTTTAAGAAGCTGGATTTTCCTATACCCGAATCTCCTGTTACAACAGCGATTTCATCAGGTTCATTTCTAATTTCGTTAAGGTATTCCTTTTCGGAATATAGTCCACTATCGTATGAAATGTGAAAGTTCAGATCTTTACGATTTTTATACCTCAACAATTCTAATTTAGCATCTCTGACACAAATATCGAATATTGGATATTTAAGATGACATAATTTCCGCCAATAATATTGACGGTCTTCCTTTTCAAGAATCCTAATAAAATAAGTTTTCTTTTCTAATATTATCGCTTCATTCATCACGTCAGCTATGTTGCTGAATTCGATGCTATTCTCAATAAACTTTAAGTCACCTGACAACAAACAAATTTGTGTATCTAGCAAACTAAACAACGATTTTGCTACTGTTACTCTTTTTAGTTGTCTGGGTATATATCTAAGCTCATTAAGTTCGATAGTTTGTCCAATTATCGGGATATACTCACCGGTATTTGAAATAAACAGAGGATCTCCGTATTGATCCACAAAACGATGCTGTAATCTCTGTGGATCTCCTTGTGTTAAAACTATTTTTTTGCCAATTTTTCGTAGATGGTAGATTATGTACTGTTCAGAAATATCAGCATGAGCTTGGATCATTTCAATACATTCATCTGTTCGACCAGGAGGACAATGTACCCTAAAATTATGTCCTATATTATATGGTTCTATACGGTTCGAAATTTCTGAACAATTCTCGTCTTCTATAACGAATGCTAAATAGTCATTACCTTTGTAGTAACCTTCTTTCAGAAACAGTGCTCTCTTCCTCATCATTCTAAGCACATCTGCGCAAGTAAACGCTGACATCAACTCATTATCTTCGCGGAATAAATTCTTAAGTGTGAGCGGTTTGCGACCCTGTAGCGAAACTTTAATAGCTTCCAATATTTTGTCTTGTAGTTCCGCATTGACAATGCTACTTAAAGAACTGAATATGTCCATTTTGGAAGTGGCGATTTCTTTGGATCTGTTAGTCCAGTCATCGAGTACTATGTAGCTTCGCTTCAGATAAGCATATTTCTCAAAGTTAGTTAGTTGCATGTGAGTTTTTAAAATAAGCGGTAAATCGCCATATTTCCACAATTCTATGATTAATAACCTAAGAGTAGTAGGTGGGACGATCCAGTATCTTAATTCCTTTGTTTTAGAATAAGTCACAAATTTTTCTACTATGTCTCGGTCCAAATTATTATTGTTAGATGTATAGGTTTTCCAATCGATATTAATACCTAATAAGTAGTTAATTTTTTGAACTAAACAACTATACAAGTAAGGTTCAATTGCGAAATTTTGCATACAATTTACCGCAGTGATGTCATGTTTTGTAGTGATTTCATTCCATATCGTTATACGATCATCGTCAATAAGATCTGCGAATGATGTTAGGGGTGGGATAGCATCAACAAAACGAATTCTTTGCAATTCAATTTCAAACACATCTTTACTTAGTCCTTGCGTATAAAGATCATCGTCATTGAAATAGTCGTTGACGTAGTTAATAATTCCTCTTGTGTTTTGAATCTGACATGCGTTTTGTATTAACTTATTTAATTTATTAAAATTTGGCTGCTTTAAATATAAACAACATTTATCAAAGAAATGTTGAAATTCTGAATTTTCCAAATCTTTACAGACAAATTTAAAGTATTCGTTACCAAAGGGAGACGGAACGTTATTTACGTCATTTTTGTCTATACATTGACGCACGTTTAATTCGAATGTGCAGTCCTGGCGCAGAAATACCGGCTTCTGTATATCTTTTGTACAGAAAAAACTAAATCTGATATTGTCATTAGGGATACCGTAACGACATGTTAAATTTGGATTAGTTAAAATGTCACTAAAACATTGAATATGGTCTGATAGGACATGCTCAATTCTTTTTCCTTTCAGTTTATCACTGACGTTGAGTGCTCTAATATCTTTAGATTTAACTTGAATTAAATACAAATACCAATCATCCTGGTTCTTTAATTTTACTCTGGCTACGATATCATCAAACTTTCCAGCTGAATTTTCGTTCGAGTAGATGATGTAATCTTGGACGTGATGATTTTCGGATAATTGGGCGGCAAGAAAAGCTGTAACTCCGTATTGGTACATCATACCAACTTCCGATTGTGATCCTTTTGTTCGTTTCATTTTTGAATAAATTTCTGCAAAACTTCCAACTTGTCACAACACTAGAAATTTATGTGAATCTTACCTTTCTCTTCTTCGTTTTAATATTAACGAATTTGTATTAGAGCAGCGTGAAAATTATTAAACGTACTCTACTGTAAATGAGATGTAATAATGTCAAGCTCTGACGATCAATAAAATTATCGGACTCAATACGATAATTAACTTGATCAATGTACTTTTGTTATCAAATACATACGTAATCTAATCTTTGTCAAGATTATACGTGAAGTTTAAATTTATTATTTAGTGCTACACACATACGTCATCTGGAGTTAATTAATCTTTATTTTTTCTCAGCCCTTTCTTTGTTTGAAAGTCATGGTTTCTACAAACTGTTTTATCTTTAATAGGAGGCGAGTGGCGGTAGTGATTTAAAATAACTGTAACCATTAAACCCCTTATTTTGGAAAATACGAAATCTACAGACCAATTTCAACAAGGCCTTCACGTGGCGGCTCTGAAGTTGGCGTTGGTAAAGTTTTTGAAGATTTGCTGTTATGCAATAGCGGACACTTTGCTTTTAATGCTACGAATGTAAATGGTTCTTATCAGAAGAAGCAAAACAGCGCCAGGGACAATGTGTTGATGAATATCCTCCATCTTTTACACTTAGTGATTAGATATTTCGATATTTATGAAGCCGAAACATATATTCACAAAGAGCAGCTTGGAATGTGTTTGGCATGGGCAGTTCTAAGGAAAAGTAACTCTAGTGGAGAAAGAATCACGTTCACACACATGAAACAACGATTTGACGATAAAGTGTCCAAAATTTTAACTAATGCGGTAGAATGTTAAAATGATGTTAATAAATGAGCCAAAATGATTACTAAAAATGAAGTCATTTCTCCTGTTGAAGGCGTCAGTACTATACAGCATTATGTCAGGGACTTTTAGTTATTTCACATACGTCATGTAGCTTATTTGGCTGTTGGACACTGTAGACGTGCTAGGACGTTGAAAAAACTTTATGACAACCAGATAGAAAATACAAGTTTATTATGGTGCATCAAGATCATCCCCCAAAATTTGGAATTTTGGTTAGCACTGATCGTTTATGGCATGCGTCGACATTCACAAAGCTAGAGTGGTGATATCTTGCTTAAGAACTAAGCAGGATATCGAAAATATACTTCGTACTTACATGCAGGACAACACACCTGATCGTTAGAATGAAGGACTGCGTTTCGTTCAATTTAGAGAGAATAGATCTCTTTTCGGCTACAAACCTAAAGTAGAGCTTACAACGCTTTTTCTACTTGAACGTGTTTCAAAAGATGTAAATATAGAGGGGCACCCAGACAAAGTAACCAAAACGTCCAAACAATAAAAAAAGATCATAAGATGCAAGAAAAGAGCCTGTTTTAGAAAGCATGAATGTAATCTCATTCTTGAATGCAAAAATGGCCATGTTAGTAAAATGATGAAATAGATATTTTGTTTAAAAAATGGAAATGCTATTGAAGCGAAAATAAATTCTAAAATCATGGAAACAGAAGCCAAAGAACAAATTCTAAAAAAAAGGCATAACATAACAGTTTAGTGTATTTTTACGGACATATTTGAATAATTTTGTTAATGGCACTTTCATAATTTTTTTTAGAAAACATATTTGTATTTTTCATTCTATAGAATACCTAGATACATGTATGTAACTATATAATTTTATACAATGCTTATGTGTATATATATCTATATATAGGGTTCCTTCTAACTGAAAACCGGGTATAAATGTGTAACTGAAAATGAAAAAAGAAATTTACTTGTAACACATTAAAAATTTTCAAATTTCAGCGCCCAAAATGCAGTCGGTCCATTTCTTTGTTTATCCTGCATTTAGGTATACGTCGAGGTGAAATTGTTAGGTAGTATGAATAGTGAATAGTCTATTGAAACGCCAAGACAACGAGACATAACTAAATAGGTCGACAGTTGAGTCACCTATAGCGTTGTTTTCTTCTTTCTATTGTGAAGTATTTTTATGAATACTAAGATCTTTTTATGAAATTTGTGGTGGTCCTGAGAAGAACCGAAGAACAGATGTAGTGTTCTCAATCTTAGAGAGATAATTAATTAAGACTGCCTACTTAAATCAAGTTTTTGAATGCATGGTATGTATAGTTATCCACGAGATCTGTAAGGCATTATTTCGTCGTCCAAGTTTAGAAAGAATGCAAGCAAAAGTTTTGTCTTTTGCTAATTATATGAACAAATGCAGATCATACTCCACCATGGATTGGCCAACAAAGCTATCATTATTTGATATCCTTAAGTGAAGTAACTCACACGACAAATCCTACTACCATCTTGCAATTTGGCCTATATATAATTATTAAATTATACATATTATATATATAACTATTAACCGTTAAAATAAGACGTACTCTGGCTATATTCTACAGTTTTTATACTCTGTAATAAGTGGAACGCACACTATTTGTTTGCTATATTAGGAAGAGTATTTCGAATTGTCAGTGTTAATCATCAATCCTTGATTAGCAACAGCAAACTGATTTTTATGTTGGGATGCATAAAGTTAGATGTCTATGTGCAAACTGTAACGGGTATCAATCATACTTTGATGTTATTAATCCTAATCGATTTTATCTTTGTTTCCTTTTAACAGTTCCCGTTTCTAAAAACCATATCAGAGTTGGAAAATTACATTATCGCTCGCACCATACTTTCGGGCGACATCATCCTCTCTTTATCTTCATTGCAATTGACATGGGCTCCTTTTATATTTAAGTACAACTAATCCTGCTGAAACTAGCAGCAATACATTATTATGGAACAGTATGTAAAGATCTTTTATACGCAGTTGAAACATATTTATCGGTGTTACTTTTAGTGTCAATTTACTTTTTCCTCATGGATATATATGAATTAACATAACAATATACTGTGTTATCGAGATCAACAATCAGCAAAAACGTCTAAACTGATCACAAATTTTCTTTCACTTTTTTTAATTCATAAATTCATACAAAACATAACCTTAACTTAAGAGGATCCAATTTAGAGTTCATTGTCAATATGTCAAAATTGCGTGCTCAAGCATCGGCAGAACAATAATAATAAAATATAAATTTGACGTTTAATTTTTGATGAAAAGGTAGGAAGAAAGATCTATTTTAGCAGAGGCAGATATTTCAAGCAAATCCATAAATCTCATAGTCTTCTCTTCTTTTTCTCTTTACTATTAAAATAACCAGCCAAATTTAGTGAAGTATCTCAAAATAATACACAGAACTGATTTCACTATAGAATTCATATGGAAAGAACGTGTATTATTCAGACAGAATCGATGGCACGGTGCTATTAATTATACAATCGACAAAACCAAAACGATATATCCGATTTGTAAACACACCATTAAACTATTGTTAATGACACGAAATCGAAAGGAACGATATGTTTATTAGGCTCTCTGTAATGCAGCGTTGTCATATTCACACATATATATGTTACATACATAGTTATCATTCGGAGGAGGTTCCGTGCGAACGTATTGTCCGCAACATGTATTGTGTTATAGTGGATCATTGGTATATATGTACATAGTTAGTTGTCTCTTCGACAAATTTGGGGCCAAACGTGCTGGTATGCTGCTCTGTCGTCACCATGTACCGTCCTTCGATTATATATACATTTTTTACATTGTTCTCTCTATAAGCACTATGTATTGGAATGAACATGAATTTTTTCATAATACAATATTATTTATTACCCATGAAAATTCTGATAGCTTTTAGTACGTGTCTGGCTACTTCAATAGGTAACGTTGTAACAACACGGGGTTAATTGACAATAAACTCATTCGTACAATCGTCATTAAAGCTGTAGGTAATAGATTATTAATAAAACGTATCTATTAATTTGTATAAAACTTGCTTTGGAATAATCTTATGAGAAAACATGAATGCAAAAATATTCAATTTGATCATGCGATTTCTCGAGCGAACGACTAACCAAAAAATAAATGTCACGGCAACAATTTTCATTCTGAAATGTGAAACAAAATTTAAAAAATTGGATAAAAAAATAAATATTGGATAGTTGGGTAATAATAATTTAGAGGATTTAAGGGTAATTCGAATATGAGAAAACCTTTATTTGGTGTTCAATATGTAGATACAGTTCAATATGTAGATATGTAAGCTAGCAAAATCGCGTTGCATTGTATACGGGAATTAAAATGTAACGAAATTGCATTCTTCAATTTTGTTAACGCAGACTTTGCATAACTGCTTCTATTTCATCAATTGTTGCCGCTGAATTGTGAGTACTCTGATGGGTGGCCGTTCAAATTTTAACCAATCATACCAGAGTACCACAAAATTTTGAATCATTTTTGAGAAACATATACTGTCCAATCTTTCATCAACTTTATTATTCCTATTTTGTATAAATTACGATTTTTCATGAATGAATACATTCGGAATTTACAAATATCAATCATATTCGCTATTCTATGATAAAAACTGTGTTGCATTAATCTAGGAAAAAACGGAAAACCCATCTGACATGACTTGCACATGGTATATTAGATATAGATACCATAAACCAGATCAAAGCTGATACTACTACAAGGTGAACTGTATTTTGCTTTAAAAGAAGGCAAATATTGGGAGATGGAACAATTAATAGTAATAGAAAATATTTAAAAAATTAAATGTTTAAAATATTGCCTAATTGTCCACTTGCAAATCAACAGAGTCGATTAATATTTTTTTTAATTTGTTCTGTGTCAATAATAATTTCCATTCGAATCTTATCTCTCACTATTTGGGAAGCTAAAATCGCAGCGGAATCTCGGTAATTCGCTAACTTCATTGTAGACTTTAACGTGCAATTGCTAATTCTTGTACCTGCTTTTTTTCCAAATAATTTCTGAAATTGCATCGTGAGGGAAATCTGAAACAATGGTCTTAAGGAAATCATGTATGTATGTATATACAAGTTTTAGTTCTTCCAAAAAAAATATTTTACTGACAATTGTATGTTAGAAACATAGTTATTCTGCTGGATTTACTAACTAAATGGTTTATTTAAGAAGATTTGAAGATTTATGAAGCGTAGTGTATGTATGTTTTCCTTCACCTACATTTAATAAATTAACTGCGAACTACGCTTTGGAAAAGGCATTCTATTTAGGTATTTACGCAGTCTGGATGTTTTCGTAGTCGTTGTATCTGTTATCGAGTTAATATTGTAGTAAGTAATAAAGAATAACAATATTTGTTAACCACATTACTGCCATAAGCATCAGAAATATCCTATCACATAAATTAAAGTTATTACGTTAATTGCATTTTTTTAGAATATATTATTAAAATTGAAAACCAGCAATTCGAGTTAGCAGCAACATAAATTTGATAACCTTCTTTATGTAGCAATTACTCTATTTTAAAATCTCGTTTTTATTTTGTCGCAGCAAAGTGTACATATACAATATAATCTGTTTAAGTATATTAAATTGCTGCTTTCAAAATTTAATGTTGATCATGATTTTATGTGTCAAACACGATGGTTTTCTAATACGAAATAGAAAGTTAAAACCTGGAATCATCTATTTCTTCTTGCGATCACGGCTGTGCTAATATAAACAAAGCAATTTATGCGTTATTCATTTGGATTTGGAGCATGAAATGGCTACACGGGTGTTTTACTTGTTTAAATAATAATTTATTTTGATGCGGGCAACGTCGTAATTTATATTAGCTCGCGGACAATTTACATTAGTTATGGTCGCCTGAAACTTTATGCATATTGAATAACATAGTTGTCGATTAGTACGCAGATATTCTCCATAAATTACGAGCAGTTTTACTCAATGACAGTATTTAAAATTACGTAATTGAAAATGTATTTTATTATTTAATACTTTTACAGAAATAATTTATTAGTGTTAATAATTTTCAACTTGCATCTAATACATTAATAATTCAAGTCTTACCATAAAGTATTCATTGCTGCATTGTATTATATTATTACTTTATTTTTAACAATTTTTGATTACAGTTGAAAGATTTGAAATATTGTTACAGTCAGTAATTGTTAACGCTTACATTAATGCTGTTGCACTCTTATTGCAAAAATATTTCGGCATGAAGTATTTGCAAAAAACAAATTTTGTCACCTCCCATTTTCCCCGCCTTTGGTTGTTACTGTTTTCAACTGAAAGCGAAAAAAGGAAAGAAGATTGTTACCTGTACCTGCATTGGCCCGATTATTCTACTCGAGTGTTCCTATGTATTATACAGGGTGTATTTGAAATAAAGGTAAACTATGAAAAATGGAAAGATATTTTATTATACTTAAATCCAAAATATTTTGCGCAAATTCCTTCCCAGACGCGAGAGAAAACATGACAAAGATATTTATAAAATATTCGTCGCGCCACTGTTTTAACAAATACACATATCCTAGGCGATATTTAACGTGTGTGGAACGCGCAATCAGAGTCAGTCTGTTTCTAATGTTGAATGTATGTATGTAGATGTTGCAGACATGGAACCAACAATTCTTTAATAAAAAAGAAAGCACGACTACGATTACCACTATTGCAACTAAGAAACTATCTTTCTTTCACAACAATAGTTTTACTTTTACTACAGTTAAATGATTTTCAATCGTTGTTTAAAGTAATTCCGTAGATTGGATACATTTAAAAGAAAAGCTCCTTTATTAATTAGTCTTCGATAGTATTTTCATACGTAATCACGTTGATATTATTGAACTCTTCATTCAAAACTATTTAAAAAAACACATCAGCGTTATTTCGTAACATTTATAACATGGACAGCTGTTTTTGCGATGTTTTACGTTACTTTGATCGAGTGTAAACATATTCTCGATTCATAGGCGGCGGCTATTACAATTTATAAGGGAGGTTCTAATTTTGTCATTCCCGTCGTAATTAAACAAAATTTGTTTGGATTTATATTCTACATAATTGTATCTTACCATTCTTAATATTTTTTACTTTTATTTCAAATACACCCTACATACCCTATACATATTATTTCTACAGAATGGTTTTAAACAAATGAGTTACGAAAAGAATAACTTGAAACAAATCTTATATTTTACACAAATCTATTTTTATCAATTATTTTGCCATTTATGCGGGGTAGAATGCAAACATTTTTACGAATATGTTCAAACTCCTTTCAGAAGCTTGATTTTCAGAAAAGGAGGTACCTACTACATACATTTCGTTCTTGCCAATCATTTCGTGAACTATGTGTGGAACGTGGGTAACAATAAAAACTAACTTAGATTAACTTGGGAACAGCTGTCAAACAAGCGGCTGAAATGACGATGACATAGAACAAACTTAAAACAATCTGAATTAATTTAAAAAAAGAGATCACGAAGTATGATAGAAAACCGAAACTTTTGAAATATATAGAAAAAAAATTAAACCACTAAGAACTTTCAAAATCTTGAATTACCATTGGCCTAGCGAAATTTTATTTTTCACAATTATTTCATCTATGACAACAAAAATTTCGAATTTGGAATAATGGAGGGCGGATAGGTTATTATTATTATTTTGCGAAAAAATATAGGACAATTTAGGACAAGAAAATTTGGAATTTTTAAGAAAGGGAGCTGATTTAATGCAAGCTGTTCTATGGACTTTAAATCTCTAAATAGTTCGACTCTTTTTGTTGAAAATATCAACCACTCTTCGATTTTAAGTCTGTTTTGTAATAATGTTTTAAAACCTTATACCGTAACCCGTTACACCTGCATGTTTCTGTCTTGCAGGACAAATAAATTTATCGACAAATCTAATAGAGATACTTAAAATATGATATGTATACTATGTGGACCAAGAAATGAGTACATTTGACAGGTCACGAAGTAATATTTTGTAGTAATGTTTCAGAGATAATCAGTATCATAACACATTGTCACTTGCAGTACCCCTAGAAATTGTGGGGTCAACCCCCAATTTTTTTTGAACGTTAGCAATAGCAAAAGTGACAATAAGACCTGTAAGACTATATGTATAGGTGGTGTTACTTATGTGAAATCCACTTATACATATAATGTTTTTATTATTTGGGCGTGTATGTATAAGTACTAACTCTTATTTGCGATATTGTACTGTAAACATAGCAGTAGACGAGGTTACTAGTAGATATGTATTTATTTTTTTAGAGGTTATACCTCGATTTATACATATCCATAGTACAATCGGTAAACTATAATACATATTGTTAATCAAATAGAAACTCGTGCTTTCATAATATGTACTTATTATAACTTCCTAGTTTTAGAAACTTCAAGGTTAACCACGAACTGCTTAAATACAAATTTGGTAAAGTATTAATGTAATCAGATGTTGCTTACTTTTAAAAGTGACCTGTTATTAAAACGTAATAAGGTCAGATTACGAAAACTATAAGTGAAAACAATGTCGAGCTTTAAATACTAATGACACTTATATACACTGCTCAAAATCGTACAGGGGTATTTGTGAAAATAAGATGTTAAAAGAAAATGTCATGTTGCCTACAATTATTTCCAGTTAAAATAATATCTACAAAGATTTTATCATATGTATAATTAATTGTTAGTGAACAATGGCGTGAATTTGTTTTGTTTGCATCATTTGTTTATCAATTGTTGTAACAGCGCGATTTGTCATTTTTCGTTTGACTATATTGTACCGTCATTTCTTGCTGCAAAGTTTAACAATTGTAAGTTTTGTGCATAATTTAAGTAGTTTAATCAATGGAAAGGCGTCATCTACCGCGCAACTAAATGCCCGACGTAGTCCAACCTGTACTACTCACCAGCTACAAAATCAGTTTCACCAAACATACTAGCGTACTGCTTCGCCGCCAAACTATTTGCAATAAGTTACATGAAGTACGCTTAAGATCCACACGACCTCTTAGAGTTCGGCTTCTAACAAGAGGGAATCGCGGAGAGCGTCTTTTATGGGCACAGGAACACCGGAATTGAACAAACGAACAATGGGGCATATATACTGTTCTATGATGAGTCCAGGTTTCGTTCAAGAAGAATTCGACTGTGGAGGCAGCCAGAATGCGTAAATCGGTTGAATGCATTCCAAGAAGTCGATGCTTTCAGAGGCGGTACAATTATGGAATGGACTGGCATAAGTATTGGCGGAAGAATCAATCTTGTTTTGCTTCAACACAATGCGTGTACACATGTTGCTCGAATTGTAATGAATGTGCTAGAACAGCAACAAACTTCGTTATTTCAGTAGCAAGCGCAGTCGCTGGATATGTATCTGTTAGAACATCTTTGGGATAGGTTGCATAGGAGGATTACAAATGCAAATGAACACAAGCAATACCACAAGAAGAGAGGCAGTAATAAACAACCGTGAAGGTCATACTGATTACTAGAAGTTGCTTTTAATGACATGTATAGGATTGGTTTTTCGTTTAAGCATCTTTAAGAATAAGTTTCTTTGTTAATAACATGCCTAATTGCAAACTTAAGTTTATTAGACGTTTGTTAATTTAATTTTAGTTTTGTTCTGTTTTAGTTAAATTACGGTGTAAATTATACACTCCTGGCCAATAATGTGAAATAATCCGTTTACTTTTAATTATATCAATATCCCTGTACGATTTTGAGCAGTATCAATTAAAAGCTTTTATACATATTTTTTATATAACCGGTTAGCCCATTTATGTATTCTATTGTAATAGGTTTTGTTAAAAATAAATTGCTGTAATACGCAATAGGTAATAGAATAACAATCACGGTTGCTCTATAAAATAGAAACTGGTCTGGCATATTATTTATGAAGGTATAGTGTGATGAATCGTAATCTCCTAAATGTTTTTCCCGGAGTCACTAATACGTAAGTATGTATACTGTACTGTGTCCAATTAAAATGAAACCTACAGATAATACATTTGCTATCTTTAGGGAATATACCCTTATACGATTATATTGTCAGATTTAAAGAAATTATTTATACAAGAAACATCCAACCTGGAAAATCATGAGAAGTATCGTGTTTAGAATATGTAATAGTTGTAATATAAAATTGTAATTTGATTATACATTGCGGCACACTTGCTGCTAATTGCCGTTTTTTCGTGCTAGATTCTTGTCTATGTTAATTTGCTGCTTGCTAGTCTGTTTCTAGATAGTTCTAATATTTTTTCGTATTGCATTTTAAAGACATTTTGTAGAAAAGTCCCACACTATTTCGACTAAGGTTTTTTTTAATTTTATTGTTGTGTAATGTTGTAGTAATGAGTTTAGAAGTACTTTTTCAGCATGTAAAGCTTTGTTTTTAAAGCACAGATGATTTTTTTAACAGATTACAGTAGTAGTATTAATATATGTATTTTTATGACCTTTTAACTTATCTTTATTATCCAGATAGTTTTTCCACTTGTTAGGTCAATGATAACACTT
>SMLS01054583.1:0-10716 GCA_004785975.1 Popillia japonica
TAACGACGCCATATTATGGCACAGCTGATTAATTAAATATTTCGTTAAATATTTTTCTATTATCTTTTTGTTTCTACTATACGATTAAACAGTAAAACCAGTTGTTTTTAACTATTTGATGGTAAAAATGGATCCACAGCCTAGTACAAGTGGATTATTACTATCAATATCAATAAAGAAAACACAGATAACACTGCAAATTGCAAACACTTTAGTATCATCAAGTAACATACAGGGTGTCCGCGATATACAAAGCATCCTTTTAAGGGATGATAGCTACAACGATTTAGAAACAAAAACATATAATACACCTTGGGTCTATCTGTAAGCGTAAACGAGAAAAAAATTATTTCTAAAAAACCTTATTTGGTCAAACTGTACAAGAAAACTCATCCACCATATTGCTTCTTAAATAACCAAAAAACCATATCAAAAATTTAGGGTTGAAAATACCTGAAAACAACGATGAAAACGAATTATTTCATACTTTGAAATTGAAGCGTGGTGTCATTTCTCTTCCATCACACTGTACTCGTATTCAATAGAATGGCAGATGTGAGCCAAACATCATCTGTTTATACGACCTTGAACTTGTATCGTACGAAGTCGATGGCCATACGTTTTAAAATAAACGTACCTTTGCGTTTTTTTTAAATAATGTTATGACAATAAAATCGATGTTACGTTGAAGTTAGAGTGAAAAGGGCGTATTTAATAGCAGCCTCCGATCGGTAAATGAAAATTTAAGTTGAGGGAAAGTCGCATTGAACGAAACAATGTAATTATTGCAATTATGTTATGGCGCTTTAAGCTCTCTCGTAAAGGCTAGTACAAAATTGAGTTCTTTTCTTTTATTTGTGATAAATTG
The DNA here is from genome assembly GCA_004785975.1 of Popillia japonica. NCBI lineage: Eukaryota > Metazoa > Arthropoda > Insecta > Coleoptera > Scarabaeidae > Popillia > Popillia japonica. Next base: position 869 of record SMLS01054583.1, read on the forward strand.
GTGGTCCTAAAAAGGCCTTTTTTGAGAGACAGGAGAAAATGTATTACAGGAAAGGCTCGATGTGTTGCAACACACGCCTGTAATCGTCGGGTAAATCTTGCACGGATCAGCTGTCGGTGTACAGTATGCATCGAAGTTTGTGACATGAGAAATAATTTTTTTTCTCGTTTACGCTTACAGATAGACCCAAGGTGTATTATATGTTTTTGGTTCTAAATCGTTGTAGCTATCATCGCTTAAAAGCATGCTTTGTATTTCGCGGACATCCTGTATATACTACGTTTCCATGGTCGTAAAAAACGTGCTGAATACGGATTGAATACAGTTTTTAGATTGAAAGTATTCATGGAAACAGTGACTGAATACGTAGTAATACACAAAGTAGTAATTCTTAATAAAAAACAAGGTAGAAAGCAATACATATGCCAAGATCACTTTTCAGGAAAGAATTTTACAAGTGCATGGAAGTGTAGACCAACTTAGACCACAGATCACATCACTAGACAGCATATGAAAGTAGTAACTGTTGTTAAAATCCTCGAACGGTAGCGATCGCTTATAAAACAGAGTATGTACATACTCGTCACATTACTCTTTGTTAATCCGTCTGGTGGGTTATTGGCAAAGAATTCGTATAATTCACGTAACAGTTCTATGATAATTCGTTCGTGATTTCTATCCTCATAAGAATAACTACAATAACTCTTTGGTGCTTGGTTACATGAATTAGTTAGAGAATAATCTGTTCATCATCGTTAGTAACACCACACTATTACCACAATATAACAATAAATTTCTTAATAACAAAATGAGTCTTTTTTAAAATATGACGTTTTAGTATTTTTATAAATATAGAAATACTTCATACCTATATATAAAATAGTACACTGATATTACCTGGCACAAATACTTCGTTACTGATATAATATGAATTAAACGACATGTTACACTATAAGAGCAAATTAACAGAACATCTGTATTAACTTCGTTATGTAGCAACTAGAGAATGTAAATTGTATACATCCATATTTATGTTATGTAACTGCGTAATATTACAATGTAATCTGTTTGATCCCTCATTGAGATATAACAGATACAGATACATATGTTGGTTTACTGGGTCCCTTCTTTTCTAAATCATCTAATTCTGTATTTATAGCATTTTTAAATGAAAAAGGCACCGGTCTAGCGTTACAGAAAATAGGCTTCACATTAGGCTCAACATTAAGTTGGATCTTCTCATATTCATAATGACCTAACTTATTGTCAAATAACGAGTTATATTCTTTCAGTAATCTGGACAAATCTAAATCTTTACTTATGTTGTTCATATCAGAAACTATCTGAGTTTCAACTTTAAAATCAAACAGGTTCATCAAATCCCTACCTACTAAAGATGTATAGTACCCTTTCTAATTACTAACAATCTACAGTTATCTACTTGACAATTGTTATATTTAATGCTAACATAAATTTCACCAACCGGTACATAATATTGCCATTAAAGGTCTTTAATCTGATATTAGTCGATTTTAATTTACAGTCTTTAAATTTACTTATATAAACATCTTCAGGAATCACTGATACCCCTTACTGTCTTAAAAAGATCAAAAGCGCCGACAAGGAGTGCAAATTCTGCTTGTTTGATATTCTGTGGAAAATTGGTCAAATGTCCTTACTGGTTATTCTGTGTTAATAGCAATGTCATCTATTAGGAATCTCTTAATATACACGGTTCGCACTTCGCACATAAAGTTCGTCTAATGGATCTTTAGACGCACGTCATCAATTTCTATGCGTATTGCAAACATACGTATTTTCCGCACTTGAATATTCGATACCGGTATTAAATAAGGATAGTTAACCGACAATCTTTGCTTATGTCATCAAACAATGACTTTCGTCTAAAGATCCTTATACCCACACCTATGGCGTGAATGACTCCACTTGTTTGCTTTCAGGAGATTGTAAATTTGCTAAATAAAGAGCTTTTCAACTATTGATTTTAGATATAAAAGTCTTTGCACTAAGAATGTTCTACTTCTTTGAGTATCAAAAGATATTGAACGCATAAAGCACAAATAAAAATAACTTTATTAATTAATATAATAAACGAATATAATTACAAATTCTTTGAAAATTTTTTACATGCATAGTATCAAGTAATTACTGATACTTTAAATAAAAATAGATGTCCTACAACAATAAATACTTTTATTAATCAACGTCTGCATATAAATCTTCCAAAAGATGTTGTGGTAAACACGGTTCTTGTTTTTGTTGTTCTTGTTGCATTGGAAAATATCCTTGCCACTCATCGTCAGAGGTTGTAACATCAGGGTGAGATTCAACCTTTATGTCATCCCACGATTCTTCCTCGTAGTCATCAGAAGGAATGACATTGGAATTTCCAGAGTCTTCGGAATAAATGCATTCACAATCAGATTCTGATTTGTTGAAATCTGGTATATGTTCTTCATTGTATCCTACAGCCCGATATTTTAAGTTATATTCATTTCTGTAATAAGATCTTTTTTCACTATAAATATGATCTAATAAAGAGGTATCAAAACAATTTTTCTCTAGGTCCAGGTATTTGAATTTATGAATGTCTAAGGGAAAGTTATCTAAGTCATTTTCATATAAATCAAGTAATTTTAAATGATCTAATTTTTCTAAAGGTTTTATAACTGCTAATTTATTGCATTGCAGTTTCAATACATGTAAGTTTTTTAGTTCACTTATTGTCTTGGGTAAAAAACATAAACTATTGTTTGCAATATCTAAAATTTCTAATGTGACAAGTTTTCCAATTACATCAGGAAGCCAGAATAATGCATTGTCTGCTATATATAACTCTTTTAAATACTGTAAGCACACAATACTTTCTGGAAGGAATCCCATATTTAAAGAAGATAGGTAAAGTATTTTTTATTGTGGTTTCCCAAGAAGGATGATCAACCAATTCATCATAATTAGTGAAACAATTCCTATATATTTTGGAACCGCCATTAGCAACATCTAAAACTTCCAATGTTCGTATTGACTTTAAAAAGGATATATTTTCATTTAAAATGTGTGACTCTTTTAGCAAAAGCTTTTTTAATTTATATGAATAAATCTTTCCATACAAATTTTCATTCGTTTTTCCTAAAATGTTACCGGTGTAATGCAACTCCAACAAATTTTTACTTTTTGCATGCACCAACCAAATTGGGATAAATTTTATACCATTACTTCGAACATCAAGAACTTGAAGATTCAGACTACTTTTCGGTTCCATTTCAAATTCACTAATTTGATTGTATGACAGATTAAGATCTTCGATACTTTCTAAACCATTTAGTAAACAACTAGGAATGTTTACTATAGAGTTATGTGACAAATTCAATGATTTCAAAGGTAAGTCCGATAAACTTTCAGGCAATGAGTTTAGTTTACAATTACTTAAATTTAAATGTACAATTTTATTCATAAGCATGTGCTGTTTAACTTCAAGGATACAATTACAATTTTCATTTTCACAAGCATGTGAAAGCTGAAATGTGTCACTATTGATACTATTTGCACAATATTTTATAATTGGTTTGTGTTCCTGCCGATTTAAATGATCGGTCATATTTTATAGTAGAGGAACTATTTTTTAGATCTAAGCCATAGAGAAACTAACAGTAAAAAGGAGTAGCAACGGTAGCAACGGTACCAACTTAACGTATCAAAGTATCAAGATTCGAACAATGATTACAGTCCACCATAAACCAGATGGTACATATTTTTAATAGCGCCATATTTAAATACTAGACTTTAGGAAATAAACCAAGATATTCTTTTTAAATAGATAAAAATGCAATAATTGATTATTTGAGGCACATATTTAACAGCGTAATAATCAATTACGCATTTCTAGCTATTTTCACCAAAATAGAAATCTATTTTAAAAATAAAAACAGAAAAATTATTTTAAGTGCATTTCATTAAAAAAAAACAATGATAAGTACAATAAACAAGAAAATACTAAATAAAACAAAAAAAAATAAAATAAAATTCTCATAAAAACAATAGTTAACGATTAAATTAATTAGATTCTTGTAGTAGAATGTATAACAATAAATAAAAAATATAAAAATCAAATTAACAGAAACTAAATTCTTTTAATACGAAACAACAGAAACTAAACTCATAAAAACAATAACAAATATATTGTAAAAAATCACAACCACACCCAGGATATCTTCCGTACTCAATGCAGTGATCAGTCCAGTTGGCATGAAAAAATGAAAGAAAATGATTAGTAATACGTTACAAATCACATTATTTATTATTACAATTAGCATTTTCTTTTACGGCACCTCAATTTATTTTTTTCACTCGCCTTTCTGAGATACAAAAGTATTTTTTAAATAACATATTGAGAACTAAATCAACCATTTTACTTTTAACAGCAAATTTGTGCACACTACACTGTAAGCACTCAAACGCCACATTTTCATTAATGCATAATTTTAACTTTTGATAGACATTTGCATTATGCTCTCACTTTTCTAAGTACAGTAGACTCTTGATAATCCGAATGCCGATAATCCGAACGTCCGCTAATCCGAACGCTCACAAAACAAAAATAAAATTTTTATTTTAATTATTTTTTTTAATTCAATTTCAATGAATTCATGTTCCAAGCCGAGACTTCGTAGTCCTTGAGAAAGAAACCATATATGTACATACATACATACATACTATGTACTTATCTACATACAAACGTACATATTTATGATGAATACATACACAATAATCTTTTATTTGCTGGAACAAAACAACAAAAATGCATACTTATCTTTGTTCAGCAATTATGATCTCTGCTGATAACTATCTTAAACACAGAATTATTAGTTGGACGACTTGCCAACAGAATAGAAGTCAGAGTTACAAAACTCAAGGGGGTTACCCGTAATACGACATTAAATTGGGAGTGTCCGTTTCTTGTTGATTCTTGTATGTATAATTGTTAGTACTGAATGGTACTGAAACGAATCCGGGATCTGGCCGCAAAGAAAAAGGTTGCGACAACAGTTCGGAAGAAGATATCCGATTATTTTTGTGTTAAATAAATCTCTGTACACATCTACGGATATTACAAACATATGTATATATTTATATATGTATGTAATAGTACCTACATGTACATATGCATGAATCTATGTATTTTATTAAGTTTTATGAATTTTAGTTTTGTGTTTACAGAAATATATATACCTATGTATTGCTTTTGAGTTCCAATATCCACGTGTTTTATTTATTGTATCCAATACAACTTGCATTTTTTGTTGTCTGGCAGTATAGTTGACAATCCGAACAATTTGATAATCCGAACCACCTTCGGCCCCAATTAGTTCGGATTACCGAGAATCGCTGTATTTGTAGATAATCTGATACATATGGGCTATACTATATATTAATTCCATTCGAGCATATTTCAAATGGCCTTTCTGTGTATGATACTCTTTAAATATTGTAAACGTATGTTCAGGAAGGCCCGTACTTAATAAATCAAAATCACAATTTTCGCACTCTAATTGAAGCCGTTTAACTATACAGGTACCGGCGGGCTCCTATTGTCACCCGACATTGCACGAACAAGCGCGGCAAGTAATTGGGAGATAGGTGCGTAGATGTGCGGCTGTTCCTTTATCAGCCACTTCATCATCATATGCATCTTGGACGGATATTTAACGTTTGCAAGTATGGTAAATAATGTGTTATAGTTAGTTACAGTTAGTTATAATTGTTAAAATATATCTGATTTTGTATTGTCGTTTAGATAAGACAGTTGTAGTTCTCTGTATAACATAACGTTAGGTGAATCAATGCGCAAGCGCAGTGTTGATACAATGAATAGACAATGTATGAATTAGTATATAGAAAGATGTAACGGTAGTGTCTAAGTTTATATAATAAAATAAAGTGGTTTATATAATAAAACTAGTGTCTTTCTTGCGGTAGTGAATTATATTTTAACATGGTAGCAGAAGCAACGTTCTAAAGAGAATAACTAGACACATTTTAAGAAACAAAATAATTCTAACCAAAGAAAGTCGGTTTAAAGAAGCGCGAAACACTTACCATAAGCGACTTAAAAAAAGAAGATTTTTTACTACCCATATTCGATGGATCAAATTACGATAAATGGAGATTTCGATTAAATTTATATTTAGAAATGAAGAATTGCAGTCAAATTCTCACGCTTGAAAGTAAACCAGAAAATATAAAAGAAGAAGAATGGAAAATGCAAGAAATTAAAGCAAAAAATTACATTGTCAACAGCATTACGAATACTCAGCTAGAGCTAATAATAAATGAAAGGTCGGCAAAAGAAATGATTAATAAATTAGATGAAATATACCTAGTAAAAAGCAGTGCAGTGAAACTACTACGAAAAAGAAGATTATTATTGGATCTAAAAATGAAAGAAAACCAAAACCCAAGTGATTTTTTCAATGAATTTGAGAAATTGACCAATGATTTAAAAAATGCAGGAGAAAATGTGAGTAATGAAGACAAATTAAATTATTTATTACTATCACTGCCTGAAAGCTTATCACATATTGTCGACATTGTCGATGCTCTGCCTGAAAAAGATAAGGCAATAGAATTTGTAAAATCGAAACTAATGCTAGACTACCAAAAAAGAGACACGAATACCAGTAAGAGAAGTTCTGAAGCATTCCAATTACAATCAAATGGCCCAAGAAGATTTAATTCACATACCAACCAACAACAGAAGCCTAGATATCGAAGTGACAGAAATGAAATAAAATGCTCCAAATGCCACAAATGGGGTCATACTCAGCGTGAATGTCGTACAACAAATACGTTCAGGGGACGAGGATCTTCAGGACACTCATACAAGAATGAATCCGAGAAAAGGATAGCCGGAACGTCAACTAGAGAAGACGAAGGTGGAAGCAACTCATTCAACACAAGGGTGATGTCGTCAACTGTAAATCTACCGATGGAGGACCAACCACCAACAAAGGAGAATATGAAATGGCTGTTGGATAGCGGATGTTCTGACCACATCGTCAATACAGATAAGTATTTTTATGAGTATGTTAATTTACAAAATGAAGTAAATATTAAAGTAGGCGATGGTTTTGCATTAAAATCACACAAAATAGGAAATATTGTTATGCTTTTCAATGTTTTTGGTAAATTTATTAAAACAACAATAAAAACTGTATACTATGTTCCAAATATGAGTAAAAATTTGTTAAGTGTAAGTAGTATAGTAAAACAAAAAAATTCAATATCTTTCAAACATGAAAATGCAAATATTTACAATTGTAAGGATGAATTAATTGCTATAGCTACACTAAAAAATAAATTATTTGAATTGTCGGGTACAGTTACGCACAAAACAAATAATGAGCCAAAAGTAAACATTAGCTCTATAGAATCCACAAATAAAGAAAAATGGCATAGAATTCTTGGACATGTAAATTTCAAAGATCTCAAACACTTATGTGAGGCACAATTACTAGAAGGTTTACCGCCCAAAATTGGAAACGAATACTTAAAATGCGAAATATGTTTAGAAAACAAAATGACCAATATAAAGTTTAAAAATCAAAGAAGTAAAGCAAATGACGTATTAGAAATAATTCACACTGACGTGCACGGACCAATTACCCAAATCGGATACAAAGGTGAAAAGTATTTTGTTTCGTTTATTGATGACTTTAGCAAAATTGCCTTAGTATACTGCATAAAAAATAAAAGCGAAGTTTTTGACCGATTTATGGAATATGTAAATTTAATGGAAAATCAGACTGGTAAAAAAATTAAGGAAATACGTTGCGATAACGGCCGCGAATACATAAACAAAGACTTTAATGCATTTGCAAAACAAAAAGGTATATATTTACGACCCAGTCCACCATATACACATCAACTAAACGGTGTTGCCGAACGATACAACCGAACAATTATGAATCGCGCACGTTGTTTATTATCTGAAGCTAAAATTGATAAAAAGTATTGGCCAGAATGTATATATACAGCAGCATATCTGGGAAACCGTCTTTTAGCAAACACAAAGTTGAAAAAGTCACCATACGAAATTTTCTTTAAGACAAGGCCAAACGTGTCGAACTTACATCTATATGGATGTACAGCATATGTAAAAATTCCAGATGAATGTAGATATTCAAAATTAAACCCAAAGGCTGAGAAAGGTATTTTAATTGGGTATACAGATACAGGATATAAGATATTAGTAAATGATAAGGTTACTATTAGCCGTCATGTACAGTTCATCGAAAAACAAGAAGAGAGATATATCAGAATAGAAGACGATGAATTAAGTAGTGTATGTACAGAAGATGAAAATGTCCATAACAGGGTGACAAATGAGAACTTTGACGAAGATGAAATAGAATTCCAAAATACAACGAAAACAAAAAATGAGATGGACCATACAGATATTAAGGAGGTGACAAGTTCACAGTGTCCAAAACGAGAAACAAAATTGCCGAAGAAATTTGATGATCATATAGTATACGTGAATTTTTCCAATGCATCCGTACCAGAAAATTATGAAGAAGCCGTTAACTCTGAAGCTTCGTCAAAATGGACCGCAGCAATGAATGAAGAATTGGAAAGTCTAAAACAAAACAAAACATGGATAGAAGTAGAAGAGCCAACAAACAAAAATATTATTGAAGTGAAATGGATATACCGCATCAAGTCAAATGGAAAGTACAAAGCACGTGTAGTAGCCAAAGGATTTCAACAATTATATCAAGAGAATGAAGAGATATATTCCCCCGTTGCAAGAATGAACACCTTGAAAGTTTTATTATCCGTAGCATGCGTTAGAGGTTGGAGAATCGAGCAGATGGATGTTCAAACAGCTTTTTTAAATGGAAATATAAAATCCGAAGTCTATATCTATCCTCCACAAGGTTACAAAATCGGTTCGAGAAAGGTATGTTTTCTTAAAAAATTGCTATATGGATTACGGGAAAGTCCACGTGACTGGTACGAATGTTTTCATCAGTTTATGGAAAGTATAAATTTTCAAAGATCAAAATATGATTATTGTCTCTATAAAGGAACCGTTAATGGAAACCAATTAAACATAATCTTATATGTGGATGACTTACTAATTTTTGGAAGTAACAACTGTGATATACAACAAAATCAAATACAAACAAAAGATTTCAAATGAAAGACTTAGGCGAAGCCAAACAGTACCTAGGAATTGAAATTGAATATAATAAAGCAGAAAGAAAAATGACCTTAAGTCAGCAAAGATATATCGAAAGCTTAGCGAAAAAATATGGTGTTATAGAATCTAAAAAATATAATACCCCAATGGAAATGAACTTAAAATTTTATGCCTGCTGAACAAACAGATAAAAAGTTAAAATATAGAAATTTAATCGGAGCATTGTTGTATGTTGCCAATGGTACTCGACCGGACATATCTTTTTCAATAAATTATCTAAGTCGTTATCAAAATTGCTATAACAGTACACATTACAAATATGCATTGCGTGTATTAAAATATTTATATTGTACACGATTTACTAAATTAAAATTTTAATTCAATTTTTAAGGAAATACTAGATGCACACGTAGATGCCGATTGGGCAGCCGACATAACAGACAGAAAATCAACCACGGGAATTGTTATACGTGTTTATGGAAATACGGTTTTGTGGAAATCGCAAAAGCAAAAAATAGTATCTCGTTCTTCGACTCACGCCGAATACTATGCATTAGCAGACTTGTGTCACCGAAACAATTCCAATAAAAGGAATCCTAAAGGAATTAAATATTAAACCGGAATT
>SMLS01054585.1:0-37488 GCA_004785975.1 Popillia japonica
TTTTTTTTTTTAGAATTTGTTGTAATAAAGCTTCGTCATAAGTAATATTGTGTTGTTGTTTACGTCCCAACAACAAGTGGTACTCGACGGGGAACCGATAATGGACGAGCGCCCCATAATCTTCTAAGCCTCACAACCAAAAACCAATCGATTTTACTAAAAAGCCACCGAGCCTGTTCATAAACATTCTGGAATAGTGCATCTCGACGAAAATCTAAAAGATATTATTCAAGAAAAACAGAGGCAAATGGGTCTAAAATATTCTTTGGTTGCCAATGGCACAAAACTTATGCTGCAATGGGTGTCCGACCGTGGTCCGGCTTTATAACAGTATTATATTCTGTTAATGGTCTAGATTTGGTTCGTCAAATCTTTTCCAAAGTTAAAAGAGTAGCATCGCCAGAATGCAGTCAAAAGGAAAACAATAAATAGTTTGAAAGCAATATCTCCGATGTTTGTAATACAATTAAGTAATTGCTAAAACGATACTAACTAAATTATGTTAGCAATTCAGTCCCTCGTCAAGCAGCAGGATGTCAATTGCTCTAAGCTCAACACAATCTCTCTAATATATCACTTAGATCTATAAGAGATTTTGAAAACAACTAAAAACTATATTTTAAGTGTTCCACATGCTCTCAACGATAGCATATACCGCCAGTCAAGCTTAATGGCGTTGAGGATCTGCATCGAATTGAAAAAATGTTGGAAAAAGGGAATTGTCCAGACATTTTGGAGCACCACGCTATTCCTTCGAGAGTAAGATTAATTGGTGAGGGGCTTTACTTGCAGCAGGACAATGATCTCAAGCATACCTCCCGACTTTGTAAAAACTATTGGCAAGTAAAAGAAAGAGAAGGTGTTCTCATAAATATGGTTTGGTCGTCGCAGTTTTCCGACATTAATCCCACCGAGTTGTGGGATGCGTTCGACAGAAATATATGACATCACTGTCCAACATCCCAGAAACTACTCTGGGAGCAATTAGTGAGGCCTGGCACACTATACCAGTAGATATCCTCCAAAAACTAGTCTCACGAATGCCACATATTCGCAAAAAAATATATAGTTCAAAGGCGGTTACTTTCAAGAATAATAAAATAGTAAATATTATACCACTCTAAGATTTCATTATAAAAATTCATGTATTTTATAAGAAACAAATGCTTGTTTTATTAAAAAAAATGTTTTCATTTGAATATATATTTAGTTTCACAAAATATGTACCTAGCAATTTTGTTGTTATTTCCGCTGTGATCCCTCATTTTTGGCCGCTAGTGTATGTTTACACAGAATAAATACTTAAGTAATTCTTCATACGCACAATATAATAACTAATAGATCTAATTATTTAATATTACTAAAATTAACTGAAATAATTTTAAGTTGAAACAACCTCAAGGCTTGCAAGTATCACGAAAAACAAATTACACCACCCACAGATAAGAGATAATGGCACTAAAGATGATGATGTTACAGCAAGAACTAAATTCCGCACCAATCTATCTATATAAACGGTAACATCCAGATGTAATGCGTCATTAGCACTACCGGCATCCAGACAAATATAATAGATTGTAATATGTTTGTATGTAATCAATTCTCATCTACAATTGGCACTGCCATTTATTACGAAATCTAAAATCAACACGACCTAACTATTGGCTGAAACTCAGTTTGTTGGACATGCATGATTCGCTTCGCGGATTTATGAAAGATGAATTGCAAATGTTGAATATTTTTCTTTCTATCGTATATATTAGGATAATAGCAAACAAAACAAAGCGTGTTTACATACTTACATAGATTGAAGCGAATAAATTTATAAAATTGAATAAATCAGGGTTGCACGTTTACAATGTCTTTGTTCCTGCTATAGGTATGTATGTCTATTATAGTTGATGATTCAAATAAAATGTATACGTAAATATACACCTTTCGAACTTTTCGAATTCATTCGCAACTATTTTGTAGGAGTAACTTAAATTAACCGCACAGTATATTCCTCAGAAACTCTTGCAACTTCTAATATGTTTCTGTTTACATTTCCCATTTTCCTAACAAGGCAATTTTAGTTTATGTAGCAGTCAAACCCATATCACGTCGTAGCTACATCTAAACTCTGGTAGTACCGTCGAATGCACATAATTTGTAATACTAGCGGCGAACCTGAACAAGAAACTACATTCCCAGCTTAATTAATCATTCATTTTTGTTGTTGATGAGCGTCTGATTTATGGTTAATGAATATGTGATCAGATCTACATATTACTACGTGGAAGGGTACGAGTTTCGTATCCTTTTTAACATAATGTATTCACTAACCAACATTAATTCTCTATAGAAAATAGTTAGGCGCCGTTTGTCAAAATATTTTCATCATATTGGAGGATAGGTTGGTGAAATTGGTCCTAGTCCTACTAATACTCTCGACTACATGATACGCAAACACAATTATGAAGTAGCAGTATATGTCTTGTATGTATGTATAGAGAGTCCTGCAGCTGAACTCCGGTCTTTGATTGCTCATTTGCTATTTAAGTGACACGTTTTTCTGAAACACACGGTGAACCTAGATATTAAGGAGTATATCTTAAAATTATTTTGGATTATACAGGGTGTTCGAAAAACAATCGGCATAATCACATATATTGTTTTAAATAGACCATTGTGTATATTTTTGACCGACAATTGTCGTACTTATTTTATTTTTTTATTTGATGCGCTTGTTTAGTGGAAATTAATATTTTTGTTAAAAAATCGATATTTACATAGCCCCATTAAAAAATCAGTACTGCCATAAATGTGATGGTTACGATAAAATAATTGGGAATTCTTTTAGCAATGCATAGAAGATACTTTGCGCGAAATTTCAAGCTGTTGCAAAATAGAGAGTGCTCAGAATTCATGATCTAATTTCGGACACTTTGACTAACTTTTTTAGATGTTTTTTAAATTGGGCACCCTGTATATTTTGCATAAGCGGATGCGGATTGTAATTATGAACAATTTTTCATAATATGTTTCTATGACTATCTGCAGTCGTTTTTGATAAAAACGCAAAATTTAAAAATGTCTACGAATTGCATTATTGGAAATGTGCTATAACTGCATAAATGTGAAAATATGAATACTGCCAAGTATGTTAATACTAATAAAAAGTTGAGTCACTATAGTGGTATGTAAATGAATAGAATATAGGTAATAGTGTTTCAGGCTTTGAGTTTATATTGTAAAATTTTATTTCACGGTATGAATAATTCTAAAGAAGAACTTGTAGATATTTTTGAATTACGTGAAAGCGAAAAAAATTGCTTTCTTGCAAGCAGAATTTATGCTCAAAAATATCCTGACAAAAAACATACAGATAAAAGATGTTTTAAGATGTTGTTGGAAAGGTTCATAGGAACCGGAAGTATGAAGAATAAAACAGCAAATAGATCAAAACTTGTAAGAACTGAGAGCAATGAATTATCGTTATTTTTTGATGGCAAGAGAAAATCCCCCTTTCAGCCAAAAGGAAATTAGTGAAGAAACAGAAAGCAATGAGACTTTCGTTCAAGGAATTTGGTCAAAGAATCACTTTCATGGATAGTGGGAAATTCTTTCAGCCATCGCTTGCGTCTTTGTTTGGATGCATGGAATGTATTTTAAAACTCTATTGTAGTGTGTATTTGCTTAGTTTGATTTATGTGTTTCGTTACTTTCATTTTGTTGTTAGTTACATATTTTGAATTGTACGATTTTAGCAAAAACGACTAGAGATAGTCATACAGACATATTAACAAAATGTATCCATAATTAAGATCTGCATCCGTTTATGTAAAAATATACATCTTTCGTCTGAAAGTCTTTTGTCAGGATGGTTTTGAACATAAATTGAGTATAATACAAAAATCGTGAATACAAGTTCTTTCTTAAAATAATTCATACCGTGAAATAGACTTAAAATATTAATCAACGCTTGTTGCCCTATTATATTCTATTCATTTACATATCACTATAGTAACCCAACTTTTTATTAGTATTAACATACGGTATTTATATTTTCACATTTTATACAATCATAGCACATTTAACACCTACATATGTATCTACACAATGCATTTCGTACACATTTTTAAATTTGGCTTTTTTATCAAAAACTACTATAGATAGTCATAGGAACATATTAACAAAAATTGTTGACAATTATGATCGGCATCTGTTTATGCAAAAATATACAGGGTGCCCAATTTTTAAAAAATCTAAAAACGTTAGTCAAAATTTCCGAAATTAGATCATGAATTCTGAACACCCTGTATGTCGCAACAGAATGAATTTTTGCCTAAAGTATGCATATGTGCCTTGCTAAAAGAATTCCTAACTATTTCATTGTTAAACAGCGCATTTGTGGCAGTACTGATTTTTCTAATGGCGCTATGTAAATATCGATTTTTTAACAAAAATATTAATTTCCACTAAACAAGCGCATCAAATAAAAAAATGAAATAAGTACGTATAGACAATAGCCAGTGACATCCAAAAATGCAAAAATATACACAATGTTCTATTTAAAAAAAATATAGGTATGTGATTATGCCAATTATTTTTCGAACACCCTGTATAATCCAAAATAATACTCCTTAATGTCTAGTTTCACAGTGTGTTTCAGAAAAACGTGTCACTTGAATCGCAAATGAGCAATCAAAGGCCGGAGTTCAGTTGCAGGACCCTGTATATATATAGAAAATTGTAACGTTTAGCTTTATTACTATCATATATGTCAAACCAGCATAACTACATAGAATCGTAGTCAAGCGGACAGCACATATTTTATCCGCAGTTATAAATTATCTGCTTTCCAATTGAAATGCAAATAACATTGTAGACACTCATAAGTATGCATCTACCGTTTGACATCGAAATGTCGTTTAACACGGCCCCCTTTTCTAATAAAATTACTTACCAGTGACGTAAACACGGACTCGTCCGTTGAAAATTATACGATCGAACACTGGAAAACGATTTTTTTTTGTACATCACAAATACGCATATTTGCCATCGCGGACATATCATTACGGACATCGCTGTTGTATAGTTTTTGCTTCCTCCACTGCAGAACACATCGTGGATAGATACAAACTAGGAAATTGAGTTTGGTTTCATCATCGTTCGCGTTTGAGTTTCCACACAGTAAACACGGCGTAGGCGTATTTATAGAAATTTTCGTACGCTATACAACCACCAGCTGATTTATTCCGTTATAATTAGATCCGCGGATAATGTTTATAGGGAGCAAGGTTTCATAAACTGGTACAAGAGCGATGTTTACAATAAAAATAACGGAAGATTCACTTGTGACAAGAACAATAACGGTATGACGCAATGGGAAAGTGTTTACAGATGGTAACCTTTTAATGTATACATATATCGGGTGACTGATTCAATTTGACTAGATGTAGGAAATTTAATAATTTATGGCATCACTTTAGAATTGGTAGTTAATTATAATAGTTAGCTGTGAATTATTCCCCCGGTTAGTAACGAATGGAATTAGCGAACTAATTGCTAGTAGCTTGTGCTTTAAGCTGGAATAGACAAGATATTCCACCTTTGATTGTATTGTATTATTCCGTGCCTAGTGAGTTTCTTTACATAAACATATTAGTCCCCTTTACTAGGTCTAACCTATTAGTTGGTTAGTGCGTTCCAAAAATAACTCCGTTATACAAAGGCAGCGCATTCAAATACAATGTGGTAGGCTGTTTCCTCCTCCTCATTGCATAATCTGCAGGTAGGTTCGTTGTTAAAGATGCCAATTCTATGCAGATATTCTCTTAGACAGTCGCATCCTATTAGCAGACTCATCACTGTTCTAAGCTGTACTTGATTAAGAGCCAGCACATCCGCTGCTAATTGCTGGGATGGCTGCCCCATCATCCGTTTGCTGTGTAAATGCATTTCAACGTTGTTCCAGTGTACTTGTTGTGCTTTTGTAGTCCACTCAGCTACTGTACAACGTATTGCAGTCTTAATTATTGCCAGACCCGTTCTGGTCCAGTAAATTTAGTAACAGAGCCTCTTCTTGCTAGCTTCTGAAGACTATAGTCTGTATATTGTAGAAATATTCAGCTGTGATTATAGAGAGAAAATCAGTTGACAAATATAGTAATTGTAACAGATTCTCAGTCAACGATAAAGTGTATATCTAGAAAGAGATTTGCATCAAACTCGCACCCAATTGACATTAACGTAAGAAAAACTGTTACGAAAACTAACAGAACAGGACGTGTACTTATATATATGTATATGTACGTGTATTAATCTGGATCTCAAGGCACTATGGCTATTATCCAATCTACTGATGAACTAGTTGGTAGGTTGAGTGCATATGATGATAATGATTCAAGTGAATAGATACATAAACAATAGCTCGTAACAGTGAGATATCACCAACTAATTGAAAACGTATCTCCGCAAACTCAAACTAATACAGTTTCCAACCTGTAAATGAGGAGAACGGGGAAAGAAAAATCATGCAGTAGATGTGTTACACATATGACTAATTGGGGTCCAGGCGAAATTTATTACTCAATCTCCAGCCGTTGTAAATAGCTTAACATACGAACATTTTGTATTGTATATGTTGCATTAGTTGTATAGGTTAAGTGATCACTGATTAGTAAGAATTCCTTAAAAATAAGTTACTGAATGATTTTAGCAAAGCAAGCCGACCCGAAGGTGTACAAATATCTAAACGACAAATAATACTGACAGCTTATTATGACAGCAGTTGACAATATAAAAAATAACTTAAATCTGTTCAATTTTCGGGCTAGTGGAATACGACTAGTTCACACTTTTCTTAGTCCGGTGGTACTGGGTACCTTAGTATGTTCTTTCTGAATTTGGTTTTCTGTAGTATCCTTATTGCGGAATGGCAACAATTCATGCGCGGTCTACAGCCGCAGGCTGAATAACTTGACTACCCGATACTCCCTGTAATTCTCTATACTAAACAGTTCGAGGTCGGTGTCCGGGGTACAGCTCTTCGTCTCGTGAGGTCTTCTCTGACCAATCGCCAACAGAGGGTGGGGGTGATAGACCATGAAACAGGAGAAATTACTTGCTCTGAATTGCAGACTGTGCAACGTGGGGTACCACAAGGTTCGATCCTAGGGCCATTATTATTCCTGGTCTATATAAATGACTTCCCGAAAGCCACGACGTACAGGACGGTCCTGTTTGCGGATGATTGTTCTGTGATTGTCAAAACTAACGGGTCACTAATAACAGAGGTGACATCAACTTTAGAAGAGTGTGAGTCTTGGTTCGCGGCACATAAACTGGAGCTTAATGTCAAAAAAACCAACATTATGACTTTCAGCTACTTTAAACAAGATCCAAAAAACATATTATATAAAAATGAATCATTCGCCACCGTTGATCAAGTGAAGTCTCTGGAGATAACACTGGACTGCCAGTTAAACTGGAAACAGCATATACACATGCTGGCAACAAAATCATCATTACTTAGCTATGGTCTTTGCATATTGGCATCTTCGGTTAATATTAAGGCTGCTCTGGGTGCCTACTATGCGTAAGTCCATTCGTGCATTCGGTAGAGTTTCGTCTACAAAAAATGTGTCTCCGTAACATCTTTGGATTGAAAAAAACACAGACATGTAGAAGAGTGTTCCACGATAACAATATTCTAATTTTCGCTAGTGTGTACATCTACGAGTGCGCTGTATTCCTACGCAAACATTTTTTCAGTACTCAACGACTAACCCACAAATAGAACACTCTAGGCATTCAATCCAAAATCTTTCTGCTCCCGCAAACTACGTCGTGTGTCAGAAGAAGTGTAATCACAAAGATAATTAAAGTGTATAACCATTTACCAGGGGAACTGACTGATACCTTATTTAACTTTTAAGAAAGAATTACATACTTACCTCGCTAGAAAGTGTATTACAAGATTGACGATTTTCTATTGGAATAACTTTTTATGTATGTAATCTTGCTATGTATATGCTACTTCTGTTTGTCAATTTGTTCTTGTTTTATATATATATATATGTATATTGACGTAATGTTGTTTCTTTTTGACATTTTCTACACTTTTATTGAATTGTATTATGGAAATAAAGTTCTATCTATCTGCCTAATTGGGGCAAGCTATTATAGGTTGTGAGAGATATACTAGGTGCCAGTGGAATCAGTGGCAACGAGAAAGCCAATCAATTAGCCGCCACAACATCGTTTATGAGATCGAAACCGTATTGGGAAATAGGGATAAGCATCCATGAAGCATAACTTAAGGACAGGGAGCAGAAACAGAGCAATTTCCTAAGAAAATATTCTTGGTCTGAGGAAGTTGGAAATTTCAATAAGCAAAGAACAAGGACTATGCTAGAACTAACAATAAGTAAGAACAAACTACGTGTACTTGTGGGTTTTCGCAGGAATTTTTGTGTTACTAACTGTGTATACTTGCAACTTGACACCTTGTAAGGCTTGTTGGCTAGAGTTTGGTATAGCTGCAAAATAATCTAAATATCGATCTAATTGATAGATACAATGTTTTCAACAATGCTTTTTAAAAATGGAAAATTTGGGGAAAATTCAAAAGAAATTGTCTGCATACCAAAAGGCATAAGTTTACTGAATAAACTCATGATGAAGTCATGAATGTCAGAAATTTTGCGGAAACAAATACATACATAGATACCAAATTAATAAAACTAAAAACATTAATCGCGGTAATATCGAATAAATAAGTTGCATTTTTCAAAATTGCTTTCTGGAAAAAAAGCGAAAAACTAAACCTATGATCTTGAAATATAATCATTACGCTACAATATACTGAGTACGTTGATCATGATCTATCGTCCCCTACATATGCTTTCGCCGCGATTTTGCGCCATTTTGACAGGTAGTAAAGAACCTCCATATTTATCGCATGCGAAGTGCTAGGCGAAATAAAATTTATTCTGTTAATTGAACTTTTTATGTTCAACACATAATTGAGAATTATAGTACCAAACTAACAACATTTATTACAACAAGCTTACTTTTGA
Source organism: Popillia japonica (assembly GCA_004785975.1). Classification (NCBI taxonomy): domain Eukaryota; kingdom Metazoa; phylum Arthropoda; class Insecta; order Coleoptera; family Scarabaeidae; genus Popillia; species Popillia japonica. The sequence goes on from SMLS01054585.1 coordinate 9,066, forward strand.
CAGGAATTTCAGATAATTAATCCCACTGTTCGTATACATTATTATTACCGCTGTGTACATTAAACTTAACTTGTTCGATGAGTTACGCAAAATTACAAAGAGGATTATTTTAATTCTGGCAACGAAAATTGTGATTTTGAAAATCCAGTATCGATGGCCTGTCACGGAATACGACAGCTTTAATTAAAACAACTTGTTTGTATAACAAATACCGGATTAAGATTTTCGCCGGTGTATTCTCACATGATGGACGGTTAAAGTAGGCAAATTTTGTTAAGGCAAAAATTTCTTTGAGGCTTTTCCGCCTACTTAAAGAGGGAGCGTAGTTAATTAACGTAGGAAATACTTTGATGATAAATTTTCAGACAGATTTCAACAACAGAATGTGAACATGAAACGACAAAGTAAAAAACAAATGCGGAGGAGGTGATTGAAAAAATAACCGGGACCTGAGATAAAACCGCAATTATCTACCTAAACGTGGTTTCATATGTTTTTGTTCTGTTATTTATTACTCCTGATCTTGTGTGTTATCTAAAATTGGATATCCTTTATTTACATTGTCCAACAGTTATATTTTTTCCCGTTGGAATTATCTTTTCCCATGGGACTCATTCATTGATTTTGTTCGCTTCGATAAAATATTTGTTATAAGATCAGTAACTTTCATAGAGATTTTATTTTTAATATCATAATCGATAAATTCTGATCGGGATTTTGATATAAATAAGCACTCATTACTTACTGCGGTTCATTTTAATTATTGTAAGTACTTAAAAACAACTTTGATCACAATAATGCTTTGGCGCGATAAAGCGGAAATACTCGAAACCCATTAGTACTGCGCTCTGTAAAGACAAGTGGCGGAATATTATAAAAGCGTGTTTAATGATCGGTATCACTAGTACTAAAAACAACTCAGTTTTGTAAGAGATTTCGCCACTTAAAGCGACTCAATGCAGCTGTTTTATTGTAGTCAGTTTTGTAATTGGCTAAAATTTTCTAATCATCTACTTACACACGAACCTGAATATATTTTCGAAACAAGATAGGTTAGGTTCTGTTTATTTTTTGCTGCAATTATGGGAGGAAATAGAAAAGGCAATTTACATTCGGCACACACGAATTGGCAACACTTAAACTGTAGTGGAAAAGTAGACGGACCAATTACAATCATTAGTAGTACACTGCTCAAGTTTTGAACTGGTACACTTATATAAAATGCAGTAAAACTAAATAACCCTTCTTAGGCGTTAGGCATGGTTTCCAATATGATCAGGAATGTGCTTCGCAATGCAAAGAAAATGCCTACTATTGTTGCCCATTTCAATGTTAGTCACAATGTGACTGAGAAGTGTTCGAATACGTTTTAATGATACTGGATCTGAGTCAGAGAGGACCGTTTTATTACGGTTCAGTCTGGAAGAAACAGATTTTCTACTCCAAAGTCAGTTATTGAATGCAACAGATACTCAAGTATCCACCCAAACAGTAAAAAGAAAATTCCATGCGTTAAATTTAAGGTCCAGACCTTCTCAAAACTGTCTAGTGTTTACCAGAGCTCACAAAAGAAGGCTGGAATGTATGTATCAGCATGCTAATTGGAATGTTGACGATTGGGGTCGTTGTTTATTCAGTGACGAGACTAGAGTGCGTCTACATAGCTCAGATGGAAGAATAAAAGGTTGGAGAAAAAGAGGACAACGTTCTGTTGAGCACAACGTGACTTACCATAAGCTTATGGAGGTGGTTCCATTATTACCTGAGGAAGCGTTTCTGCGAACTAGTCGTACTTACTGAATTGGTTATGCTTGGAAATGCTACAATGAATAGTGTCATTATTTGAGAGAATAATACTACGCAGACACGAGAAGTGGATCCAAATGATCACCATCACTTCCGTTTTGGAAGAATGGTAAAATAATGGCAATAAATGGCATACATTTTTAATCTTTAAGTGTTTGGTTATCTTTTCTTTCTAGAGCAAACTTTTATGTAATACTAAAATAAAGATGTTCCTATTTTTTCTATTAAAACATTTGAAATTCGTTATTTAAGTTTTATTCTCTTAATACTTCACCCTAAAAGTAGAATCGTATACTATCAATTAAGCAAGAAGGTGTTGTAGTAGATTGCTATTTATATATGTTCGCGTAAGTGTACCAGTTCAAAAGTTGACCCGTGTATTTAATGAAGCATCATACAGAAATATTTCTGTTTAATTTGTTCCAATATTACTGTAAACATAAATAGAATCAAAATTGTTGGAAACATTTGTATATTTAAAGTGTAATATGTACTATTATTAGAAGGATCAAAATAACATAAATTAGCATTGTTTACCAAAATGTGGCAAGGTGCTATAAAATAAAATATACCATATAACATAACACCACTTATTATGTCTTTATAATGCAGTAAAGACATTGAGACATTACTTGTTTTTAGCTCTAGAATAGATACATATGTATGTATTTGCTCCTTTTTATTCATTAAATGTTTTTCTCTGGTGTTCAATTAATTATACTACCCAGTAATTTTTTCAGAATGTTGTAAAAATGAAATTAAGTTTCAACTGGATTAGGTACCGTTAAAACTTGACATTTAGGCACCCTTTACATATTAAAAGCTTTTCTTTTAAATAAAAAGGAACCAAAAATGAACAGAAATTACAGAATTGTATTGTTATAATAGAGAGTTTCAATCTGTTTGTAGGAATTAATATCATGAACAATGATCACTGCACCAAATTACTCTACCAACAATAAGTAGCTAATTAATGTGGGAAGACCATTTGAGAAAACATCTTTGTAGAGACACGAGCGACTGTACTACACCCATGCGCTGACAAGTCTGTGCTTGCTAACGATATTGGGACAATAAAACAAGGCATCGACGCAGTTACGATTCAGTATTCGACTTTCCATTCAACATGGTACATCGCAGACTTTGACTGACAAAGCGTTACAAGCGTATATTGAAGCATCTGACTGTAATGAAGATATTTCGGAATATGAAGATCATACAAGTAAAGCATATGAAAGTGACAGTCCTGATGGTGAAGTCGATAATATGCATCTGAGTAGAAATGTGCAAAGTTCTTCTTCAAAGGATGGGATAATAGAATGGAAATCCGAACAACCGCATCAGCGTGGCCGCTTTTCTGCTGCCAATGTAATATCATCAAACATCAGAAATTACAAGATATGCCAGTAGCCGTATTGGTGACATTAAGTCGTCGTTTCAAGTTACATTTTATAATTCTGTAGAAAATACAATAATTGAAATGACAAATCTCGAAGGACAAAGGGTTTACTGTGAAAACTGGAAAAATTTAGATAGTATGTACTGTTTTTGAAGCTTACGTAGGATTATTGTTAATTGCTGAGGTTTATCGGTCACATGGAGAATATACGAAAAGCTTGTGGGATAAAGAAACTTGTACAAATATATTCAGAGCAATGTTGTCGAACACTTAATAGCATTTAGAGTGCGCTGCCCTTTCAAGCAGTACATTCCCAGGAAACCCAGCAAAGTATGAAATTTCAAATTGGACCCTACGTGATAGTGAAACTTGTTTCTGTTTCGCTCTTTTAGTTTAGTTTTTTTGGTTATCATGTTAGTACCGCATATTTGGCTAAGAATCTAAACTCAATGCTATCTTTAAACGAATATGTTAACGGTTCTGCCCAACCCGATTTCCCTTTTGCCATCGAAAATTGTTTTGAGTTTTATGTATGTATTTTGAAATGAATATTTGGGTCAGATAACAGTTTATGATGCTCCAAAAAATAGGTACTAATTAAGATTAAGATAAGATATTTAAAGAATCGTATTTCTACGCAAAAAAAGAAACAAGAAAGAGGTTGTGGTATTTTGTGATATTGATATGGGATTTTAAATATCAGAATTCTCGATATCACAATTGAAATAATTCTGATTGTAATTTTTGCATAACTCATTGAACAAGTTAATTTAATGTACGCAGATATAATGATATGTTTGTAAACAGTGGGATTAATTGCCTGAAGTGTTTGTCAAAAATAATATTTTTGCTGTACTGTTACGTTTAGTATTAATTCTTAAGCGTCTGTCAAGCTTAAAAAGTCAAACTAGTTATTCCTTAAATCAATCATAAATTCATAACGATAGCAACAGCTGATAATTATACTAAAACTATACAGATTATGTACGTGTCCGGAAACTAAACAAGAAAATGCCATTACATCACTAAATTAGGTTTCTCAATTACCTGACGCTAATCCTCTATAAAACGTCGGCTGACATGTAACAAATGTGGAAGTATGTACCAATGTATATCCAGTATAAGGCATGCCCAAAATATGCCACGATAGACAGCATACCTAGTATATTCTAGTGCTAAGATCGTGTTTCAAACCTATTTCGAATTACTATCAGAATCTCATTTAAGACCCTAAGAAAAATTTTTTCAAATATTGTTTATCATATAACATGCTATATAACAACTGCTTCTGATAGTTTTTGGCCATACCATCTTGCTAATTCTTCATGCAACTTTACTAACACCCAAATCTAGTGGTGAGTGAGCGTGGCTTGTGTCATCTTTTGCGCAGCCGTTTTAGTATATGGTTATGGCACATATTGCATATATTTTAATTAATAGTTCGAAAGAAATTTCGTGTCATATGACTAGTGAATGTTGGCAATAGTATAGAAGTATTAATTGTTGTTCACTTATTTTTAAATTTTGTAACAAAAATTGATCAATTTCGGTCGTTGCAATTATAAACTCACTTGAAGGTATGGCAACTGTCATACTAGTTGCAACCATTGCAACATTTAGATCAGATCAAAATTGATATAATCTATTGCCGAAAGAGTACGTAGTATATAGATCAATAATGCGATCAATAGGCTCGTGGCACAGAAAAAAAATTTAAGAAAAGACGTCCAGATACATGAATCATAACTATGTTTGCCAATTTGTGCAAAAATTTGGGGCAACTAGATTGATATATGAGTAGGCGGGTCGGTGTAGAAAATAATATACATAGATGAATGTCATGTCAAAGTGTTTGTGTTAATCGTGTTAATGTAACATGGTGACAGCGGTGTTGTGATCGATTGCGATTCTAAAGTGCAAACAATAAAAGGAAATGTCTTTAAAGCCCCCGACCGAATTTATTCCCGGACAACAGCCGGCCGAAGCATGGCAAAAATGGCGAGATACATTCGAGCTCTACGTAACCGCTACGGAATTAAATACAAAGCCTAAAGAACAGAAAAGAGCTTTATTGCTGTATGTAATAGGACCAGTAGGGTATCAGATCTATGAAACGTACAAATTCAACAAAGAAAAAAGTGAAGTAACTGCAGAGAATATTCTAGAGGCTATAAGTATCACCTAAAAGCCATATAAAAATACGACACATCTGAGGTATCAAAGTTTTCACTGAAAGTCAAGTAGAAAAACAGACCATTGATAAATAAAAAAATAAATATTGCTGCTAATTGTAAATTTGGTGACCTTGAAGATGATTTGTTGTTTGCGGATACTAGGTTATTAGTCTCACACACGCAAATACGATGCATGATCAATACTGTGCATTATTCACATCAGGGTATAAACTTTTGCGTACCTAAATAAAGCTAAAAAGCGTATGTGTGGCCTGGTATAACTAAGCAGATAAGAGAAGCAATAGAAAGCTGTAACATATGCTTAAGATTTATGAAAGCTAATAATAAGCAACCAATAACACCACATCCAATACCAGAACTCTCTTAGCAAAAAATAAGCCTGGACTTTGCATATATAAACAAAATAGATTATTTAGTCATTACTCAAAATTTGTTGATTTACATTCATTACACAAAAAGTATGCCAGAAGCGTTATTAACGCTCTAAAACGCACCTGTCTTCACCCCGGAATACCAGACGAGGTGATGTCAGACAATGGCCCACCTTTAGACAGCACAGAGTTCAAGGAATTTCTTTGTAAATGGCAAATAAATCATACAACATCAAGTCCTAATTAGGCCCAATCCAATGGGATGGGAGAAAGAACAATTCAGACAGTGAAAAACTTAATAATAATAAAGCCATCGCCGATAATAGAAACCCAGCAATAGCCTTACTCGACTATAACGCCACACCGAAACTTGACTACCCTCTCCGTCTGAATTACTTATAGGAAGAAAATTAAGAACCTTATTCATAGAAAACGAAAGCAATTTAAAACCGAAATTAATCAAGATGGAAGAGAAAAGCTACAACAGACGCTAAATCATCAAGAAAAATATTGGAGTAAAGGTGCAGCAAAATTATCAAACTTAGAAGATGGACAAAAGGTAATGGTTCAATGAAAAACCGGACAATGGATTCCAGCTAGAATACTAGCTAAAGACGATCAACCGGAATCCTACAAAGTTGAAACTGATGAAGGAGGTATCAACAGAAGAAATAGAATACATCTAAAACCGATAAAAGAGAATGCCCTAAGGCCCGCCATATCTAGAGAAGATACTGCATATCTACCGTATATCTCCTAAGTTTCATAATACCTTCACTGGTTACTAAGCAGTACAACGTAAGCAGCCAATTCAAAAAGGCATTTGTGTCATTGTTCGTTTTTTACTGGGCAGGCCTCTTATCCTTTCAAATTGCAGTTTTTATCACAGTTCATGCAGTGGGTATTTCTCTATGTTATATTGATTCATAACATTTTCCTGTTATTTAATTTTTCCTTAGCTGAAATGTCCCTCTAGTCTTCTATTTAGCTGCTGTTTGTGTCTACTTCACATGTTCCATTCTGTGTATTTTCTATTTTGATTCTCCGCGTAGCTCTTGCTTCTTACTGGTTTGATCTTGAAATAAATTCTATAAAGCAAAAAGTTGCATTTCATTGTCATTAATTAAATACAAATCTGAATTAATTGCTAGATTGTCATGAATTATTCGATCTCAACCTAAACGTTTATGTTTTATAAATATAGTCTGAGTTCGAAAGCGAATTCCATTTGAAAGTAATACATTTTGATATACATACTTTACTTTATTTCTACAATTTTTTGTGTGTTCTGAATTTGTTATTTCTTATACCTTAATTGGAGAACATTCTTGCATTGTGCAAAAATTACGTAATCTAATTTTAAATAGAAATAATTTATCCGGTGAAATGCTGCGTAAAGGCAAACTTTCCGTTCACCCGCTATGTTTATTTATACTTTTTAGTTATCATTGCATGTCTTTAAAGTAATGTTATATAATAATTAATTGTATATACTTTACTTTCATGATATAGTTATATGTATATACAAGCGTGGTTGGCGTGTATGATTAAATTCTGTAATTTTGCATATCATGCACGTGTTTGTATAAGAATATGTTATTATGGGGGAAATATTTTTGGAATTTTAAATTTATGCATAGTATTTTTCTTCTAATCTTAAATCAGTTAAAAATAATCACAGGTAATTAAAGTCGACTTAAAATAATATTATGCATAGCAAGGAAAGGCATATTATTACGAATAGAAAACACAACACGAACAAACTTATATACAGGGTTAGTTTTAAGTAGCTCAAAATAAAAAAATTGTGGGTTTTTGTGCACAGAGTAATGAGGAAATGATTTTTCTTGATTTTTATTCATAGAGAAACAGGTCAAAAAATTTTGCACGCAGAACGTTTTCCAAATCGATATTATCCCTAGACTGCGATGATTGTGGTAGTTGTATAACAGCTTCGGAATACAGGTTCAGTAATTCCACGTTACGAAGATCGCGGCCTTGAAACATTGTTAATGCCAATCCCGGTATAAGCACAACAAACCTAGCACAGCAAGTAAATGTGTCTCAAACTACCCCGTATCAAACCTTAAAATGAAATTTACTACATCCGTACCATTCCCAACGGGTGAAAAGGTTAACGGAACTAGAATTTCCCCGCAGACTTGCCTTCTCCGATTGGTTTCAGCGTAGAGAAGTTCAACATACCAATCTCCCTTCAGTAATTTTCTACACTGACGATTCTACGATGACCAATGCTGGTATTTTCAATTACCACAACATTCACAATTAGACATACGAAAACCTCCGCGATCTACAGTACGGATCCTCGCAAGTTAGGACATCCGTAAATATTTGGGTAGGGCTGGTAGGCAATCAATTACTTGGACCACGTGTGCTTCCACAGCGATTAAACGCCGACTTGTATTTAAAGTTTCTCTGGGATATATTACCTGAGTATTTGGATGACATACCATTGGATATACGACAAAAATTGTGGTTTATACAGTAAGGAGCAACCGCGCACAGTGGTAGACCTGTTCAAGCATTTTTAATAATAATAATAATAATAATAAGTAGATTTATTTCAAAGACGGCAGTATAAAATAAGTCAACAAAAAAAAAAGAAAAAAAAACAACAAAATACAATATTACATTATGTTACGTGATCAAAGAATTCATCTAAAGAATAAAAACACTGCGTGTGTAACCATGTCTTAAGAGTTCTTTTAAATTTTCTTAACGACCAACTTTTCCACTCACTTGGTAAATTATTATACAGCGTTAGTAAAAAGTCCCGGAACGGTCGAATAACTTTGTTATTTGAAAATTATGATTTCTGAAATTTGGTATGGGGGTATAGTTCATATAAATGCATTTTATGCAATACAGTTTATATTTTTTTCACCTCCGGTTTAATCGGCAATACGTCCAACTTTTTTTTTTAAACGGAACGCCCAGATTTTTTTAACACTTTTGAATGCAAAATAAAAAACTACGCTCAGGAAGTATTAAGATGTTTATTTTTATTCTCAAGAAAACAGTTAAAAAATTAAAACAGTGTCCTAATACAGAAAAATCAAGATACCTGTCTATTCAGGTTGTGTGTGGTTACAATAATTGTTCAAAATGCTCTCCATTTACAATTTGACCGTTTACATTTTTGTCAAATGTCAAAAAAAGTTGGACGTATTGCCGATTAAACCAAAAGTGAAAAAAAAATAAACTGTATTGCATAAAATGCATTTATATTAACTATACCCCCATACCAAATTTCAGAAATCATAATTTTCAAATAACAAAGTTATTCGACCGTTCCGGGACTTTTTACTAACGCTGTATATTTTAATACCTAATATGTCTGCACTTTTAGCAGTTATGTTTAAGTTATGTCTCATTGAGTGTATTTGCTGAGCTCTTATATTATAACTCTGTACGTTATTATTTCTGTTTATAAAAATTTGTTTATTTTTATGAATATATAAGCTGGATTCCAGGATATATATTTCCGGAAGAGTTAGAATTTTTAACGTCTTGAAATAATTCCTGAATGAAGTGAGTGAGCTAACTCCTGCAATACATCTAATAGCTGACTTCTGTTTCAAAAACACCTTCAACGCCGCAGACGAAGATCCCAATAAAAGAATTCCATGAAGTAACCGAAGTTAACCGAAACTTTCCCACATTGGTTTGAACCTGGAAGTCACATTCCTTGGCTAATTCATAGTCCAGATCTAAATCCATTAGACTTTTTTCTTTAGGGATACGTGCAAAATTTAGTGTATGGTTGCGGTCCCGGTATTGAAAATGCCCAAAGATTTGCGAGATTCCATTTTTATTGCAGCACAACGCATTCGCGACAACATGTCGAACTTTACGTGCGTATACTATGTAATCGCCTGCGAGCGGTCGATATCTAACCTTCTCCTAAATCTTTATTGAACTACTACCAATATCAGGTATGACTGCAAACCCCATTAGCACCATTTAATTTTGGTTAGGAAGACGTATTTTTTAATATACGAACTTCTGTTCATATTATCTTTAATTATAGTTTTTTTGCAACTGCTGTATAAAACAGCACCCAACAGTGTTTATATTTGAAGTATTTGATGTTTTGTAGCTCTAGTAGTGTTTTCCATTTAACTTCCACACCAAAGCAATAAGATATACATATATGTATAATAACATAATTTATAATACCGAATTAAAAACCATCCAATTATACATTCAACAAAAGCGTTCATTCTAGTAAAGACTGCACTCCATTATGTTTACCTTTCATACAAAACACGCATTCCTTTGTTATGGGAGGAAAACGGAAGCATTGACCATGAAAATTTTTAATGACTTGGCGAGATATATTACCGCTGACTAGCAGATAATGTCAAGTAACCTTTCGCAAGAAGAAAAAAGCAATCAAGGTCAGTACGAGTTACATATGAATAACGTTGCATTTGAGGTCAATCGAAGCACGACATACAGCAAGCATATTACCTACCAATCGGAACAGTCACCTTTATGAGTTTATTAACGAATTTAAAAACCACCAAACCTACTTATGTACATACTTGTAAAAGGCTAATAATGGGTGAAATGGACACAACATATTGACAAAATGTGTAACGGTTATTTTGACACGGTGAAAGGAATCTTAAAACGCAACTTTCTCTAATTTTGCATTCCTGAAATTGATACTTGTTAGATTATTATGCAGTCAGTGTTAGCTAATATTTAAAAAAAATGTTGTAGGTGTTGTAACATTTTGCGGTTATATTGCAGTCACCTCTATTACTAAAGATCCACCTATAAACTTGTAAGATATTAAAGTGGGGACGCGATATCGGTCAAGATATGTGTATGTTTTTAACACTTCTTAACTAATGCTAATTGAATGTGTTTGCCAGTGGTTGTTGCTAATCTCAAATAAATGTTGTCTGAATATCAACGTAGGACCAGGTGTATTCGTAGAACTGTAATTCAATCAGGAATAGTGATGTGCTTCAATTGCAATTTATTTAGAAAGGATACGTATTTTATTCTTAAACCACGACCAGTGGTAAGTATGACGATCTTATAAACGAAATAAAATTTGAATAATAAGATTCAGAATTTATTTGTTGCTGTCTTAGCTCTTTGTAATAAAATAAATAACTTTCACATACATGGAATTAATGTCAGTTTGTTGACATCAATATACATATCAAAACTGCTACAGTAGAAACTGAAGTTTTATTCTTATTTACACCTTTCGTGCTGCCATATATCAAACAAAGAAACATAGATGCAAAAATATATGAAAAAATTATAAATGTTTCCAAAATTAACAGCTTTAAAATGTTAAACAAACTTACTGTTTCTACAAGTCGCTGTAAAGACTGGTGCTTTCAGAGTTTAGCAACTAAATAGGGAAAAATATAAAGGAATAATTGGAACAAACAAGTTAACTCTGTTTCCTTTCTCGAAATTCGCAATTTTTTATGTTCTTCCGGGTTACAGTATGATAGAATGATGATTGAAGAGTGAAACTTTAGAACAATCTAGGATAACTGTAAAAGACTTAAATTTCGAAAAACCAGTCAGAAAATTTTCAACATTTTCTTGAAAAAATGATAATGGGAGGCTAAACATTTGGAATAACAACTAGAACAGCATGGGACAACTTAGAAAACAAACTTGTCCAACCCCCTGGCCAAATAAAACTGCACACTAGATCACTATCACCCACAGGACACCAAACACTTGGATAAATGCCAACGCATTTCGACAGCAATGCTGTCATTATCAAGGCGATAATAAAACTAATAAAAACAGTTTTATTATCGCCTTGATAATGACAGCATTTCTGTCGAAACGCGTTGGCGTTTATCCAAGTGTTCGGTGTCCTGTGGGTGATAGTGATCTAGTGTTCTACTTCGGAACCAAGAAATCCAGTGAATATTTGTGAAATAAAACTGCCTTTTTCATTATTTTTTTTCGGCAAATATGTTATATTATGTTGCTACGATCTAGAGCAATATGCAGCAATATAAAAACTTTCATATAGTCAGCGCCACGAATGTTTGTAGTTATGTACCTCATCAAATGAGCAGTACAGTACAGACAAGCGTTATACACAAAAATCGGATACATACGTATGCATAAAGAAGATAGTAGGATTGTAACGTATCCCTAAGTACTTAAAACACATCATCCGTAATTTATTATGTGTCAATAAACTAGTTGAAGTGAGACAAACATAGTCGAGTAATGCAAAATGGTTCTCGACCGCAATGCATCTAACCTCACAAAAACAAAAAATATCGCTGTTGACATTTGCTGTTTGCTTTATATTGTTTATTATTTATAATGCTGTTAGTTACATCTTCTAAATTAACTGCCAGCTATAGTGTTAACCAAAAATTGAAGTTTTAAGGAAAAGCATAATAGAAAATATGTTGAAAATGGTCATAACCCCAAAATATTGCCTACTGTTATTTCACACAATTCATTGCAAACACAGTTGTCCGATTTTTATAAGAAGTACATAACGGACAGATTGGTACTACTGCAAACAATATCCCTAATTGAATATAGTTTGACAGAAATTCTTTTAAAATTTACTTTAATTGAAACGTAAGTAATTTTTGGGAAGAATAAAAATAAATTTTATTTGTATGTTTATTTAATTTTGTATTAATTATCATTTTAATAGCATAAATTTTATTTACAATTTATAATAAAAAAATTGTCATTGTCTACTTAGTTACTTATTATGCAGGATTGCCAATCCAAATGTATGCAACCAATATTGTAACAGGTCACATGGGTTATGATCTTTCATGTACATGTGCATTGTACATGTACCGTCACGAAAAAGAAACGCGAATTCTGCTTACCATTGGCGTCGTAATAAAGGGGTATAAAATGTAAACATTAATTGTATAACAAAATTAAGTAGAACTACATGATCGTTATAACTTAATTGTTGTTTTTCAAAGTTATATGCGAAGTAATCAATAAAAATAAAAATTTCTCAATGTTTACTTCTTTAATTGCGTGTATCTAAATATTTCCTTAACATACTGCTACCTACTTCTTTTACTCAATTTTTAGTGTGTAGTGTTTAAACAAGGACAACAAAAAAATTTAAACTAAATTTAATGTTTGCTTTTATAATTACTATATTGATGATCAAAATAATTAAGACATGCACACCATAATATGTATTTATTTATTTTTAGTACAAATTAAAAAATAAAATGAAAATAGTAACGAAAAGTACGGCTCAATATAGTTAAAAAAGAAACTCGACGAAAATAAACTAAATATACAATAGAAAGGAAAATAACAGAAATAAACACACACGCAAACGACAAACACTAATAACACACCAAAATTAATAAACCACACAACGGCTATATGACAACACCTCACCCAAAAAGCAACAATTCGTCCGAATGTGTTTTCGTTCATTGCGCATGATGACGTGCATGTAGTTGTTATAAATATTGGACTTCGTTCGTAAGCTGCGTATGTCATAAATACTTATGACGTAACTACAAACATTCGTGGCGCGGACTGTAGCTACCTAAACCTAACAGAACGAATCTGATTTAACAACTGTACAACCGATAGATGAATTTCGTCACATACAATTTCACAATTGGAACTGAAGTGTACACAATTAAACATTAAAACCTGTAAAACAATTGTTTTTATACCTTTACATCAGTCAGAAATATTTTGGTAGTTCTACTAGTTTTAGTAGCTAATGCTCAAAATTGTAAAAAATACGGTAAAACTATTTTGACATATATTGCGAAGGTTTTCTGGTTATGACCGGCTCATACTGCCCTGCTAAGACAGAAGGTGGTATGTGCAAAATAACACTTTTGAGATATTCAGCATTTTGTAAAATTACAAATGCCAACCAGAAAATTAAATTCACTGAAAATGTTTTGCAGGAAATGTTGTGTGTCAGGTAGAAAGAAAAGTTGCTTTGTATAATGATAGAAAACGTTATTAAGGAACGTTTAATGCTAAAATTTCAAAATCGCATTTGTCACTTGCGACCTTTTGTCTTACCAGGGCAGTGTTGACTCCAAACTGGTTTGGAACTACGTTAATGCCCTAAACGAGGTGGGTTCCAAAAGGAAACCAATTCGTCGGGCCCGCCCCATTCTTCGGCACCACCAAATCACAAATCAGAAAATCCATCACCGAATGGATTCACAGTAGGTCTAGGTATTGGTGGCGAAAATCACCTGGGCAAAGCCAGGCAACGGAGTTCCTAAAAGAGCAGAAGCCTGAATTCACCAGAGACCTACTAGATAAAGACAGGAAAACTGTCTTTAACTATTAGTAGATCTGTTGACAGGTCACTGTAGACTAAATAGGCATATGTACAACATAGGCTTAGCGGAAGATGCCATGTGCAGATTCTGCAAAGAGGAGGAAGAAACCCCGGTCCATATACTGTGCCACTGCGTAGGCCAGGCAAGGACAAGGTTTCTTATTTTGGGCACAGAATATCTCACAGCACAGAGCTACATACAGGAGCCGCTCTCAAGGACGTTAAGCCTCATAAAGAGGGCAAAGTTAGAGGGCGCCTACTAGGTTTACTGAAGATCACAATAGACCGGGAAGGTCGCGGTGGAAGAGGCCCGTAGGGCCACCCCTAATCTAATCAAATCTACCAGGGCAGCATAGTCGTATATACATACTTACATACATGTAAAATACAAGAAATAAAATAAATTAAAGCACAAACAAGAACAACAAATTCAGCATTTCGTTACTAATCCAAATGCATTCTTTGAAAATTAAAGGTGGGTGATAGAAGTTAGAAGGAAACGGTAACTCTACGTGTAAATGTCGCTACAGACGAATATCATCTGGCTGAAAGGTAAGTGAGATATGTCTGAAGGTTACGTTAACTCCGCTGTCAAACCAAGCGCGTTGTCGAGCGGTAAAAGTGCTTGTCAATATTTGAGATATTGTAATAATTGAAAATGTCAAAATAGTATCTTTACAATTTGATAACGCCAGAACCAGCATTTGAACTCCGCATTTCTGATTTTCATACAACTAAGGACCGAGTCTGTTTGAAGACCGAATGAACATTATTTTTGATTTTTAATAGAATGAGTTCTTCGGCACTGATTTAAGCTTTGACTTTTAGGATTAAATTGAATCTAGTAATACGCTACACAGAGTTTTAATGTTTTTCTTCAAGAAAAAAAACATTTGTTTGCTGCAACTCTGCGTGCTTTGTTGGAAACCGTTTTCTGAACCTAAGTGATTGTATGGGTCTGGGTCACAGATGCTATATTCATTAAACGCGTCCAACTTTCGCGTAAACGTTTGATGTAACCGCAATAAGTTGGAATTAATTCCATGAAATCGAAACGAAATATGACCGTCATCATTTTCAACCGATTTTATCCTGGAAATAAAACACGACTCGCTAAATTTGTTATAACAACAACGTCGTCAATTTCAGCATTTTATCGTATTTAATCGACTAACAAAATTACAGTTTCACGGTGTTAAACGCTACCGTTCCGCCAGTTTTATTACAGTTAAATGATTTCATCGTATTCGTACAATACCACAGACGCACATACATACAAACACACACACATACAGTCGTAATTCTAATTATAACAATTATCATGTACCGATCGTTCGTGGAGATTTCGCTTAGCATCGAAACAGTCGTTGAATTGGTTTTTAACGGCATGGCATCCAGAATACAGAGTAACTGTTCGTGTAACGGCCACTAGAGGTCGCGTTAGATAAGCTTTTTCTAGAGTGTACAGTAGTTACGTATATATACAATAGTAAGTGGTAAGTACGTTGTTACAACGTCGTCAGCGGAACTGTGGGCGATGGCAATCGATTCTATCTGATGACATGACGAGGTAGCGCAGAGAGCACAAGAAGATAGTCACGTTGTTATAACACGTGGTCCGTATTAAACGCAGGCAAAGACCAATGTCACTATAAATAGATATCTTTTGAATAATATTCAGTGCGTCAGTGTTTACGATATTTCCGATTGATTGCATATTTGCCACAGAAAATATCACTCCAAGAACACGAGAGTGTATTTTAGTCTATAGACTAGCGAATAATACAATATGTCTGTTGTGAACTGTTTTCGAGATACTGTCCGTTTCAGGACTGCATCTTGCTCTGCATTCAACGCAGCCGATAAACATTTTGTTTTGTCTGTCAGTATTGGCGTTGCTAAGTTGATCGTGCTGATTCTGAAAATGTTTTGAAAAATCAGTGATGGCGTTATAAACAAGTATTGTAATTTATCGCGTTTATCGCAGATTCATGAGAAGGGAAATTAGTCATTATTAGAAAAGGATTTGACAATCATCATGCATCTCACCAAGGTCTATACCAAGCGTTGCTACCAGTTAATTTGGTAAACAGTAAAATATATTCATAGTAGGGCTGTACCTAGCTTTGGTGTAGTGTTTTCCATTTCTCTTTACCGTTGAAGTTTTCTTATATCTTGTTCTACAAAACTGAAGACTCCTAGTCGTAATCTAAGACAGAGGTCCACTCAGACGCGAAGAGCGAAATTCACCGCATTGCATAGAGTAATGTGCATTAGAATGTGCAGTGCGTATGGTACAGCCGCAGCGGTAAAAGTAATCGGTAAGAAGGCTCCTTTTGAATTTATTGCCTGGGAATGATTCGCCCGGTATACAAGGACCCCCAAACAAGAAGCCATGAAGGAAATGTTCAGAAAGTGGCAGGCCGTCTGGGACAGCCGCTGGACACACCAACTGATACGAGACATTAAGAGGTAGCTAGATGAACCTAAAAATGAAACTAATTATCATGCCACACAGACGTTCAGGCCACGGCTGCTTCAGGCAGTATCTACACCGGCGAGAAAAAGTGGACTCAGACCAGTGCCTCTACTGCAGTTTAGTGGAATATCCTCATCATACACTTGATGGACTGATAACAAACAGACTTACCAACTTGCGACTGATAGAATTCTAAACCTGGCAAACGCCAGAGAAGACTTAGTCTCCCAGCAGCACGACCACACGTTGCTTAACTATTTTGCGATAATCAGAAATAAAGAACTAGACGATAAAAGAAGATCGTAGCGTTTAAGGCAATACACACTCTGCACTGAAGAAATGTGGCAGCGGATTCCGGTGCAGAGTGAAAGAACACAAAGAGGGGTTTTTAGTCGGTAAAAATTCGACACTACCTGCAACCAATATCAGAGCAGGTGTCTTTTTGAAATTTTCCCCTCTATAAAAAAGGGGTCAATGAATGCGCTCCACAACAAATATTATATGAAACATCTTGATTTTCAAACTTAAACGGTCTTCCCAACAATGTTGCTTAAGTGTTAGCCCTGTATCAAAACACTATTATGAAACGTCTGGAAAATGTTATGCTATGTTTTAGTGTGGTAGAGAAAATTTTCGAGCAGATTCATCAAGAAGCCGCAGTTCCAGTCTCAGGACCAAAACAGCATTACACCCAGAGTTACTGGATTGCTGATTCAGAACAGCATTTCCTATTCCCCAGCAAATATGGCGGTGGTTTGCATGGATCTCTAAAGGTGTCTGAACATAAGAGCATCTTTGATAAATGATGCGTGTCATCTGCGTATATTGCAACCCTTTTAATAGAAAGTCCCATATAATGTACCAAACTTCAGATTCTAAGAGCAAAACTTGATCAGAATATTTGTGGTACCGTCAGATAAACCCTTTAGGATAATAGTTGTGATCACTTCAACTCTTTGAATCTCTTCTTCCAAATCGTGATGCACTTGACATTTGCTGACCAGGCACAGCAGGTGGAGATTAGTCATGAGTATCTCCATTGAGCGTCGATTAGGTTTGATGCACTGGACTCTGAACTCAGCATTGATGCACTAGTACGCTTCCAGAATTCCGTCCAGAAGTCCACAACCGGCGCTTCCAAAGTAAATTCGCCTGTAGTTCACCGTATAAGTTTCCGACACCGTATTTTATTGAAGTTAGTAGCAACATGCTCAGTACCGTACCTGTTTTGATTGAAGTATTCATATTAGCGAATCAATTAAACGTATGATTTGTGTAATTTATTTCTCTTCGCTAATATCACCTGTTTATTTCTATGTACTTACCTACTTACTTTCTCTGTAAATATTCCGTATCAAATGATTGTTGTTTACCTGATTATTATTATATGTTGGATTTACCTTTCGTTTATCTTGTAAATAAATTGTATATAGTTGAATTCCTGGAATTTTATTTTCGCCGACATCAGCGAGACATCCGTGAGTTTTAAACATAGTAACACAGTGTTTTGATGCTTCTTAAACAATACGATTTTCATTAAAGACACGATTTCCCTTTGTAAACAACACTGTCAAATCTAGTTGACATATCTAGGTTAGGAGACTGTCGATAAAGGAGAAACCGTTTCAACAACCGGACAAGCTAGGAGAACATAGAAGCACCAGGTTCGAATACGAACTAGTACACACACCGTTACAGTTTGACTTTCCTTTACAAATTGCTGCATAACCAAATTGACACGAATCAACTGCCCTCAGGACTTAATTTTAATGTGCCGCGATTAGAAATGTCCGAACTTTTTATTTGTTCTCCGTTTATCTTTATGCCTTCACTATACAACCAGATTTCACTGTTCCCTTCAGGAACTTCTCTCTGTCGATCGCTAGTCCATATTCCATAATTCCAATCTCTTTTTTTTATTTTTTTCTTTCATTGGATAACTTTGTATGCATTGATATATAATTACTTTAGGAATTAGGTGCTTATTCGCTTTGGTGCTACACAATGTCAATTATTACTTTACAGTTATGATCTCTTGTTTCAATTTTTGTTAATAGTACGCACAACATTTGCATTATGCTTAGTTTATTCTTTCGCCATGCAATTGGTACATTGTTCTGTTTGGCAATAAATAAATAAATAATATTACGGAAGATGCAAATGCCGCTAGTGCGCCGCAGCGTACTCAATTATGCATATTTGTCAGTGATAGCAACTTCGAACACTTGCTCTAGCAGTAGGGGAAAGCTGAAAACATCAGACTTTAAGGCAGATTTTCAGAAATACTATTCTTAATTCATAATAATTTTTTTTGTTTCTTCGTTTTTCTTTACTTGATTCGTGACGATTGAGATTTTTTGTAAGAGTAGTATTTTAGCACCCTGTATATAAGTATGTACAGTTTAATTAAGTGTATATTATCTACCAATAATGTCAAAATACCCAAAACAGTCATGGTAAAACGTTTAACATAGAATTTCATCACAGTTATCAGCGTGTTACCAAAAAAATTCTGTGGTTGCATAACAAATAACAAAGTTTCTTTTTTTGCCAACTACCCCTGTTACTATTAGCAGAAGCTTGTACGACTTCTCCGTTTCCTAATTGATTGTACCTTACCACGCAAAGGTCGAAGTGCTTAAATCTGAACTTTGAAACAATTTCCTTTTCTAAATCGGTCTAATATCACTGGTCAACAGGTTTTTTTTTTCTTACACTCTAATAGGGGTACGTAATTGACTTTTTCATTGTAATTCTGAAAATATTTTCAAAAATTGGCTATCACGTCAGATTTCCGAGATATGTTTTATATATATATATATTTATATTATTAAATGTACTATATGTCTAAAGATATTTTTTATTAGTAAGTTAAAAGAAACTATCAAATTATGATCATGCTAACGGGCATGTCTGAATAGGATTTAACATGTTTGGGCTTCATTTGTACGTCATAGTCGTTAAACCACTCCTTTTTTTTCTCTAAAACCAATAAAATCAGGTAATTAATAGATCTGTGCATATGTGAGTTTATATAAGATCCTACAGACACTTTATTCGACTCAAATTGACTCAATGTATGGTAGTAACATTAGTTAAACGTTTTTTGAATTCGCAATGTCCCGTATGTGTGTAAACAATCCTAACAGTTTTTGTTATGTATGTAGAGAATTCACCGTTCAAGAGCATAGCGAAGCATTACACCTTTAATAGAAAAATCGTATATCCTTTATTTTAAATTAAAATTACAAATCAAGACAATTGTTGACTCCTCACAATGTCTGTGCACGATGCCTCATAAAATACTTTTACCGCCATTACGCATAAAATTAGGTCTGATGAAGAATTTCATCGAAGCATTGGACAGAGGGACTAGGATTTCGATACCTTAAACAAAAATTTCCTAATATATATGAGGCAAAACTTAAAGAGAGGATTTTATAGGACCCCAGATTACTCTGTTATAACAGAATCGAGAATTTGACGTCCTCTAGAGCGATTTAGAACGGACTGCTTGGGATGCATTTAAAAGTGTGACAAAGAATTTCTTAGGAAATAAAAAATCTGAAGATTACGAGGAAATTGTTAGTGAACTTCTTAGAAGTTACCATGCATTAGGTTGTAGTCTTAAAATACATTTCTTGCATTCGCACCTGAACTTCTTTCCCCCGAATCTTGGCGAGCATGAGGAAAGATTTCATCAGGATATTTCCACTATTGAAAAACGCTATTAGGGCAAGTGGAATAGCGAGATGCTTGCTGACTGCTGTTGGACTTTAATTTCGGAATGTTCTTCATCCCAATATAAAAGAAAAGTGAAAAAAAAGACTTTCTAAATACGTCCCAAAATAGCATATCCTTAGTTAGTGTTAGGAGCAATTTGTTTTTATAATAATTATTAGGAATATAAAACAAAATAAGTTTGTATATATGTAATTCATAAAGAGAAATAAAAAAATGAAAATTTGTTCTGTGATATTCGAATGATGTTTACAGGAAAACGCAGTTAGTTGATGTAGTACATTTATGTATCAGGACTTGTTTTTTAATATCAGAGCCTGTTAATCTTGAAATAAATAAACTATTAGCTATAAGAATATTAGTGTTAAAAATATGTTTGTGTCAACAATGATGCACCATTCATTGGGTTAAATATTTTTCGTGAGGCTACTATGAAGCTCTAGTTTCCAAAGTCTCGCAAAACAAGATTTTTGGACCAAACAGTTTTGGTACAGCTAAATTATCAAGGTTAATTATATTATATAAATATCAGTCGTACCTTATAAACAGGAAAGACATTTACACTTCAAGGTACTTAGTTTAAATTGCTGTAGATAATATACTTCTTTCTCTAGCTCTTTTTTTTAATTTTCTCCACAAACACATAATTTACAAGGCTTGCACGTCGGTTATGCCGAGTGTAACAGTAACTAGGTCATTTAACTTATAATTAGTAACACATTATATGATTACCAGTCGAGTAACCTTTTAACACGTATTATAAACTAGCACAAACATAAATTCCAATTAGATTTAATTGACATTCCTCTAGAAAATTCTCAAAAAACTTATCGATAGTTCTAACGACGTTAACTTCCCATTTGCGATCTTCAAACGTTAGCTAACTATAAATCTGTTAGGTACACGAAAAAGGCCGTGCTGACGTTGATCAATATTTATAATCGCTTACTCGTGTAAGGAAGAACGACAGCTACCTCCAATGAGTTAACCAAACAAGGCTCTTTAATATTATCGATTCTTACAAAATACTTTCGAGTAGCAACAAGTTAAATTACTTTACGCGAAGTTTTATTAAATTATTCATTAGGTAAAATAATGGCCGTCATATAAAAGTTTAGGTAATAAACAACAGAGAGAAGAAAGTGTAGTCGTTTTCTAATTCATTTTAATTTAGTTGGAAAAAAAAATCAGATAAATTAATGGCCACATTCATCTTTATCGTGGGATAAAATCTAATTTTTGCTTGAACTACAAACGATCCCGGCTACATAGAAAATTATTACGAAGACAGCACAAAGCGGAATTTATTAGTTCATTCAAATTCAGGACCCATCGTCGCATCGAGGTCTACAATTCTATGTAGTCACGTATCTCGCTCTGATGATGGCAGAAGAAATCACGATGGTCCTTGGTGGAGCCAATTGTGGAAATGTTCTTTTTCCACGCGCGATCGTACGAATTTACAGTTTAAACCCTTCTAATAATAATTCGTATCTAGATCCAAATCAAATTTTGACGATGGCGTTAAGGCAGAAATTCTTAAATAAATATGTATTTAGATATATGTACATACATATGTTAACGTAATTACCACCCAAACAAGCGTATAACGCCAATTTTCCTCTTGGCACAGTTTCTATATTCAATTTATCACACAAAGGTTGGTTTAGCGTCGTTGAAGGTTCAAGTTAGTAGTATTTTTAGAGTAAACAATAAATACAGTTACTACGATTCGGGTATTTCAAGATAAATGTAACAGATACATGTATGCGTATTAGATGGCATAAATTATTGGCCTTAACAATTAATTGTAATTACATTTTAAACAAATATTAAACTGAATATTAGTTTTATTTTTTGTTTTATTTGTAATTTATAGTTTACTGGTAATATATATCTGATACATACTTGGTTATGTGTCTACAATTAACCTAAAAACAACATAGAAGGTGCTTTTGATAACACCTCAATTGAATTGGTATAGAAAACATTATAGGTATGTGAGTGGATGGAAGACACGCTCCATAGTAGACAGGCTACTACACACAAGGATATACAGGTCGTTTTGAGAAATAGGATAAATAAAGCCATGAAGAGGTAAGGGGTATGAAAATTCGCTAAGAAGTGGGGACGCGTATGAGTCTATCATAGAGAACATAGAGTAGAGCGGAAACTTCCGTATATAGTTTTGTACTAGTGTTTTTGCGCCATCTCTTAGGACTTGCAGGTACTAATAATAGTAAACGCGGGAATTTAAAAATCCCGTTTTAAATTTATATTGCGAATTAAAATTTAATTACTTATCTATTATATTTTCAGATATTTTTCCCCTTCTTAGGTTACTTGACCTAAAAAAGGGAAAAATATCTGAAAATAGATAAGTAATTAAAGGTCAGAAAAATACATGTAATTGCGAATTCAATAAATTCCAACGCAATATTATTCAGTATTATTTCCACAGAACAGCAATGAACTAAAGTGGAAACAATAACCAAATAAAATTGTTCGTAAATGTAGGAACAGTTCTATTTGTATTATAGGTTCTAAAAAATTAAACAAATAACTTCCTAAAAGTTACTTTTTAATTACTAGACTGGAGCTTGTACATAAATGGGGTTATTTAATGATATTCTACTTTTTCTGCTTTTAATACCAGTCACTGAACTAAAGATGGATGATGGCAATGGTAGGTCATCTATATACACATCCTTCGCAATAGGAGAACCTGAAAAAATAGAAATAATGTACATTACTGGAACTAGTGCATTATGAATAAATAATACAGTATTTTTTAATACATATAATTGTTACCTTTGCTTGATAGCAATTTACTTGAAAATCAGATTTTTCCATTAACATGATACATATATGATCTCATATCAGCCTGCGTAATGCTGATGGCAAATTTATCTCGATCTATAAATTTCATGTGGCGTTATTCAAATCCTCATTTTCCCATAAAGTAACCCACTGCCCAGTGTGCAAATATATCTGAGTATTTTACAGGGTTAGGCAATGAATGTCTTGACGACTCTGGATCTTCACATCCTTTATATGCATTGTCTAAAATAATATATAAACCTGTATAATAATTATTAAATTATTCTTATATTTAGACTATTTATCTTATCAGTAAAAGATGCTACAACAAAGGCACAAGAATATACACGGCAAAAGATAAAACCAAAAGGAAAAAAAAGATGAACGAGAATACAAGACCACGAGGTGTAAAACATCGAGCAAAATTTAAAAGTACGTGCTGCCATCTAGTAGGACTTGCAGGTAGTTCAAAGATTTTCTATGCTGTCTAGCAATGCTGTTACAAGTCGTGCCATATAAGATTCTACCACATGGAATCTATCAACGGTGTACTATACAATATTGGTGGTGACGCAGCTCCCTTCACCTCCTCCCCGCTTTAAATATCCTATGACTCAAAACGACCGGTATGTACTGATGACATAATGATACTCATCATTGGTGGAAGCACCACCATAATCCCAGAACTTAACGGTGCTACAAGAAGGAGAGCCTTGGAGTAAAATCTGCAAAAAGTGCACTTGTGTCCTTCACCGGAAGAATGAGATCACCCACTCTATGCAATGAAGTTATACAGATTAGTCAGAAGACTAAGTTCTTGGAAATGATCTTGGGCTCTAAACTAAACTGGAACTGAAGAAAATGACTGACTAACCGGTAGGACAGTTGCAAAGACACGGGGACTGAAACTGTACGTGACCTGCTGGTTATATACTACAGCAATAATACCCATGATAGCTTATGGCTTCCTGGTTTGGTCGCCAAAAGTTACACGGGAGCATGTGATAGCTAATCTGTCGCGAATTGAGCGACTGGCCATGTCTGTCTATAACTAGAGCTATTAAGAGCACCTCATCAACCCCTATGGGGAAAGGCTAAACCTATCTCCCTTTATTATATTTTCATCATGGTACAAGCAAGAATAAGAGTGTATAGATTGAGAAATACTAACAACTCACGAACTCACCATGGATCGGGGCACAGCAGTATATGTAGAAACAGTAGTCAGAATCTCAATCTTTGATATGGCCAGTGACATAAGAACCACCAGGATCTCCCATGACAAACCCTATAAAGTTTACTTGAATTGGAATGAGTGGAAAAAATGGTAAATGGAGAAAAGCGAGAACTTAAAACTGGTACGCATATGGGTCAAACAATGATTACAATGTGAGTGAGAGATACACATATTTTAAACAGAAATATATGCTATACTTGCGCATTGGAGAGTTGTTGCACCAACAATCCACTTTGGTGGTCTTGACAATATCCTAGTCTATAATAAATATTTCTGTGCACATTTTGAAGCATTTCAGGGGTAATAGGGTTGATCGCATCGATATTGTTTTGCCGTAAGCGGTCTAAGTTTTGAGGTCGGTCATGTTAGTGTTTATAAATCGTGTTTTTAACGTAACCCCACAAGAAAAAATCTGAAGGGGTTCAGTCATGGGATCGGAGCTGTCATGCAATTGCGGTTCTTGTACTGATGAGGTGATCAGGAAAAGTTTGTGATAAGTACAATTGCACAACACGGGCAGTATGTGCAAGGCAGTTATCCTGCTAATACCAGATTTATTAAAAGGTATGTCCTTGGCTTAATAGCTGTAATATGTTCTTGTAATAGAGAAAGATATCTCTGAGCAGTTAAGATACCATCTATAAAAAACGAATTTCTTTCTCCATTACAGTTTCACAAAATTCAGTTCGTCTCCTTCTATCTTCTTCATAAATCTTTTTATGAGTTTGAAGTTTGAGCAACGATATCCTTGTCTTTTTAAAATAGTTCGTGATGGAATTCCAACTTGCTCATATATTTGTTTTGATGAATAAGATTCGCTGTTTTTGACGAAAGAAAAGATAGAGTGCCCTACTATTTCTTGTGGAAGTATAAATAAACATTGCGGAACAATTGAGAGAAGAAGAACTGTAAGAAATAAGTATACAAAACTATGCATAATTACAATTAAATACTGCGATGATAAAACGACTATAATATTGCTACAAATATGCATTAGAGTAGCGATTACGGAGCTTCTTACACACATACACACATTTTCCGTACTAGCAACTATGCTTATTTCAATATATAGTGTTTCTGTCCTATGAGCCCATCACGGATTATCCTATCGGTATAGCCTCCAAGCTAGTATGGGAGTGTTTGTAAAACCCAACTGTTCTGGCTAAAAACAAGAACATCAACTTGGTGAGGGTGTCAGAGCACAGACAGCAATAGCAGACAATGAAATTGCATACCAGCTAGCAAAGAAAAGCTCGCAAAAGAAATTTACTACACCGGAACCAGGCCTACGCATTACAATGAGTATAGTACGTGGTGCAACTAATAAGTGGATAGTATGACGACACCAATTAATTTTGACCCATTTACCTGCAGAAAAGCACACCAAACGGATTATGGAGAGGTAGGGCGTCTATTAACAGGTACTGGCTGTATAAGAGGTCACAGATGAACCCTCATGTAGACTACTATTGGGGAAGGATTTACCAAATAAGCCCCTGAACCTGGTCAAGGGAGCTAAGCTGTTTGAGTAAAAGGAAATGAAGATAGGAATAATACAATAGGCCGCCCAGTGTTAGGGTTGTTAATACACACGATATCTTATTTCCTAGTAAGAGTTTGGAGGACGTTTCATCGGAAGACTTATGTATATACTTGCATACACACAATTTTTGTCAGCAATATGACTAAATCGGGGATATTAGAAGATAACAAAGAAAAATACATATGCAAAATTGTCAGTGGATTGAACAAAATCTATTGCTTTTATTTGCTTTTGTGGCTTATTATAGATTTTTTTAATCAACTTAGTTCTTAACTCTTGAAGGGCAATTACACAAAAATATTCTATTTTATTTGAATTTTCCATTTCATTTTCAATTTTAGTTGTGACTTCATCTTTCTTCTTTTCTGACGGTCCTCATTCCAAACTTGCACAAACACAACGAATTCCTGCTTTTCGAATTTTAAGAGTGGCCTTGTCGTTTAGTTTCATTCAAATATATTCAAAACTCTCTTGCAGCATACGCACAATCAACTGAATGACGAAATTCTGAATCACCTCTAAGCAAGTTAATTAGGTTTTACTTAATTTAATTTAGGCGCGTATCTAACCGATATATCCCAATATACAGTTCAGTGACTCTACGGTTTTTAACTTGCAAATGTAGACGCTAACAATCAATTGAAAGCACAGCCGTTGTTACGTTAACGGGTTTTTAGTCTTGCCACCATTTAGATTGACTTTTTCTCGATTGGATTAACGTTTTCGTTATTGACTGAAACAGGTACAACGCACCGTACATACATATGTATACGGGATTCCTTTTTTAGCTCGGTCCTTTTCGTACGATCACGTTGTAACTAATCAAATGTCACATCCTCTTCAACGTTTAAATACCATATATATATACATACATATATTGCGGTTACTGACGGGATAACGGAATTATGTAATTTAGACATGTACCTTTTTGTTTA
The DNA here is from genome assembly GCA_004785975.1 of Popillia japonica. Lineage (NCBI taxonomy): Eukaryota > Metazoa > Arthropoda > Insecta > Coleoptera > Scarabaeidae > Popillia > Popillia japonica. The sequence goes on from SMLS01054585.1 coordinate 35,924, forward strand.
GATTTATTGTTAAAGTTCGGAGCGCTGTCATCTTTTCGTTGAAATTGTATTCGTACGAAATATCATGTCAAAAGGTAGTTCAAGTCAATTTAAGTTATATACCGGCTAAGGCCGGTAAACCGAAGATAACAATTCAAGCGATAAGGTGCTAACGAAAAAACCATTTTGTCGTATATTACGTAAATAAAGCGAGTTGAAAGCTACACATTATTACCACCGGCGGATTTTGTCCAGTCATTGCCGCGAATTAGTGTGGAAACGATTTGTCACAGTTATGGTCGTGAAGCGGATTTAATAATGTCTCGACTGAAATATTCCTCTAAAAATTGTATTGAGGAACTAGAAGCTATGTATTCGAATTGAGTTACCGAGTTTTGTGGGAATTCTATATGTTAGACACAACTTTTATCTAGTCGTTAGTAGAACTAAAAATTAAATACACACAATGGATGCAAACGATTACTTCATTACTCCAGTTCATCCAACTAATAATCGCGTATTTTCTAGCTAATTACTACGAAACACTTCATTAATTCATTTCTGTACTAAAATCACATCGTAACTTATGAGAAAGTTTTTTTTTATTAAACATATTTCTCTTTTTATTGCTACATGCATGCTGTTATTCAAAAGAAAAAGTTTCCAAACATACTTTTACTCATAAAGACGAAATCAACCAACCTAATTCTATTGTCTTCTCAAGTGGGTTAATTAAAAATTACGTTTTAAAAGAGAATTTAGTCCTAAGTGCACAGAGAAGAGAAAAACTGCTGTTAATTTGTTAGGAATCCTATTGTTTAGCATTAATGTTTGTCTCGTTTACATATATTGTTGTAATTTGTTCACCATTAGTTTTTGGTATTGATCTATAATTGATGATAATGATTTGTTAATTTGAGTACGACCTTCAATCAACTTCCTAAACATATGTGAGTAACTTTTTCTCAGTACGAGTAGCAAATGTAGATTGAAGGTACATACGTACTTCATTTTCTCATCTACTGCTAATGAATTTATGAACATGTTCTTCCTGTCCAAAAGGAGATATAGATAAGCTTTGCAGTTTTTAATCTAGTTATTGGACATTCTGTATAAACTAGCTACGGCATACAGCCATTGGATGAGACTGACTATACAAAACACTTAACAAAACTGCTTAAGCTACTTGCAAACCGGCAACATCAATTCCCAAAGTTTTCAAAAATAAGTTTCATCCAGCTAAACCAGTTCGTTTAGGGTTGATTTTGAACTGGTAGAAAACAGCTTAACTAATTGGAGGCTAAGTTTAAGTTCGTTGATGCTTTAGTTTCAGTAGGTTGTGAAGGCAGCTTAGTTGGTTGAAGAAGGACTTAGGAAGCATCTTATCATGTGTTCTAACATCATAAGATCATCAACAGTACACACCATGGATGGCCGAAAAGTACAAGCCATTATTGTAGCTGTACTACTTCTACTGGTGGAACAATCACCAAAATTTAAAATGAGACACAATATTGCCTCCAATTTATTTAGGAGGACCAAGCTACAATTATTCAGAATTGAAAAATTTAGTTACCCGCAAAAAA
>SMLS01054586.1:0-15177 GCA_004785975.1 Popillia japonica
AAATAGTAATAAAAAACTTCTTGATGTAAGAAAATCAGACTTAAGGACTCTCACAGTCCTGCTTACTGGTCATTGTCCTCTAAATTATCACCCCAAAAAGATGGGCAAAGCTGATCAAGACATTTGTCGATTTTACGAACTGAGACAGCTGAGCACATACTTTGCGAATAGGAAGCAATAAGCCGGCAAAAGTTTCAGCATCTAAGACCTCGGCATCCTGGGATTCGTTAAGAACATGGATTAGAAAGGTACTAAATTAGAGGGGTATTAAAGCAATAGAGTAATTATAATAGATCAACAGGTCGCAGTGAGGAGAGGTTATGGAATCTGTAGCACCCTTCTTTTTACAATACAATACAATACAAAACAACTTTCTTCAAGCGCAGTTTCTTGTACTTCGCTAACAAGCAGCTCAACATCTCTTGAGTCTCAAATATTCATTATCTGGGTATACAGCTAGCCAAACTATAAATTTTTGGCCTACCAGTATTCCAATCTCCCGTTGTGATTTAATAGTTTGGGTCCGTAAAAATGGTGAACGCATAAAAATACAACTTTCTCTTGGCAGTTAAGCATTTTAATTATTCTAATATATGGTTCTAATCTGGTTTACACAAGTTCGTACATTATCCATTTTATTTATCTTACAATCTAACATATTGCTTTTACAAATGCTTTCTGTTTCTCAATAGGAGGGCGCAATTTTGTTGTTTGTTTAAGTGTGTGCAGAGAATAAGTGAATACATAGATTTAATAATAATAATAATAATGATTTATTAATCCCAATATAACAATTTCTACATAATAGACAATGCATATTTCATCAAAAATGGATTAAATGGTCGAAACGTCAGCAGCTGGTATAACCAGCAGCTGGTTTTCAGTTTCAACCATATGCAGCAGTAACATTCTAATAAGTATTTGATGTCTAGCACAGTAAATACATAAACAAAATGAAACCAACATAAACAAAATGAAGCCAATTTGCAGCCAAAACTAAATAGAAAGAAATCATTTTCTACCTAATAGGGTTTTGCTGTTGGAATAACATGTGTTTAATTTTTATTTTAAAATCATGCAACGCTAACCGTTTATACTCGCACGACAAACTATTATAAATTTTAGCAATATTATAACTAAATGAACGACGAAACAGCTCAGTTTTAAATTTACGAGTTTCTATGAAGTGTCTATGTCGTACATTAATATTATGGGTATCGGTACGATAGCGTATCTTGTTGTATAGGTAAGGTGGACTTCTCTCTCGAAGCACCGTATGAAAGAAACATGCCATATGAAGTGCTTGCCGATATTCCATTTTTAGCCAACCAGACCTACATAAAGAGTTCGTAATATGCTGAAACTTACGAACTCCATAAACAAACCTTAAGCAAGAGTTCTGAAAGCGTTGAATTCGCTGCCGGCAAACGTAATCCAGACATGGACCGTAGACAACATCACAATAATCAAAGTTAGACAAAATTAATGAGTTAGTAAGGAGAAGTCTTAAATCCGTATCCAAATAATGCCTATTCCCATATAATAATTTCAGTACACCAAAGGACTTCCTGATCACGGCAGATATATGCGTTCGAAATCTCAGCGATGTATCCAATGTCAGACCCAAGACCTTCACAACATCTTGCCTTTGTAATTGTTCCCCTCGTATCTCCACTGATAGTAAATTTACATAAGCCTCATGGGCTTTTCTGGAGAAACAAATAACTGAAGATTTTTTTGCGTTAATTTTTAAATAATGTTGTTCAGCCAACGCGACTAATTTTTCAACATCGTCATTAATCTTTGCATTAGCCAAACGAATATCCGCAGGATCAAATGCCAAATAAAGCAAGGTGTCATCAGCATAGTAATGACCTTGACAATACTGTAGCTGCTCGTTTAAGTAGTTGGTATAAATTATATACAGCAATGGGCCCAATACTGATCCCTGTGGCACACCACACCCAACTTCTCGCGCATCTGACACTCGATCATCCAAGAAAACCAATTGTTTCCTATTTGCCAAATAACTTTTAATCATTTCAACGGCATCATCTGAGAGACCTATATAATGAAGGATATTAAGCAATAATTTGTGATCAATCGTGTCAAACGCTTTCGAAAAATCAATTGCTACCATCACAACCATTTTATTATTATCTAAAGCTGTTATTACATCGTCAACCAGGTGGGCCAAAGCAGTAGCGCAACTAAATCCCTGTCTAAAGCCAGATTGTGTATCTGATAAGATGTGATTATTTATCAAATGTTGACGTAATTGCGTTGCTAAAACTTTTTCTAATATTTTTGACAAACACGGCAAGATACTAATAGGACGCAACTCTGAATAGTGTGATGGTGCATTACATTTTGGTAAAGGCATGACTCGAGACAGTTTTCATTGTTCAGGAAAAACTGACTGTTCTATACAAATGTTTATCAAATAAGTTAATATTGGAACAACCGTTGGACAGCAAAGCTTGATAAATTTAATATTTAGACCGTCGGCACCCACGGCATTGGATTTAATTCCATTAATTATTTGAAACAATTCATTATCATCCGTCGGTCGAAATGACAATGAATTAACAACGGTAGCTTTTACGTTAGATTGGAAATAACGGTTGAGATCTAAAGAATGATTTTTGTTGTTGGCTGTTATTATTTCATCGTAAATAATATTGACTGAGTCAATGAAGTAATTATTTATCTCATCCGGATTTGCCAAACTTCCCGGTATGTTACTTTTTCTCTTACCTGAAATGTTAAGATTTTTTAATTCAGCCCAAAGTTCTCGAGACTGTTTGTTTTTAAATTTGTAAGAGATGTAGGCTTTTTTTTCCCTACGAATGGCCGAAGTAGTGTAGTTACGCAATTGCTTGTAGTAATCCCAGTCTGTTGTAGTTCCAGAACTTTTGGCTTTTTCGAACTTTAGAGAAGATCAGACAAAGTATACCCACATTCCATCATCATTCTGTTGCCCATTTTGAAAATAAACTTTCAGTAGATGTTTTTCGTATTCAATTCATTTGTACACTAAATACTTATGTAAATTAGTATTTAAGAGCCCGAACTATACCCCTGCAAACTCTAGATAGTGATCTTTTTATCACTTTTATAGAAAAAATAGCAAAATACGTACGCGTGCTTCTTTTTTGATAAGCATAAATCCGAGTGATATGTAATTAGTGTCCTTTTTTAGTTTTCAAATGGTTTCAAAATTAACTTAAGAAGTCTAGAGATAACTATATAGTTTCACTGACAATGAGTTTAAATTAGCAATCCTTGAGAAGAATCCGGTAGCCAGCCAGTTAAAAAAGGCTCACCACAAATTTTCAATCATTACTAGGAATATTTAGTCGACACTTAAGTCAACATAGTTTGTACAATGCACTAATTATAATTTATAAAATTTAGTGCTTTGCGTCTTCGTTTTGTGGTTATATCTAAAGAATTACATCTGTCAAGCGCTTGCATTTAATTTGAACGAGATGCAGCTAACAAGCGAACAGAAATCCATAGAAATTAACAATAGTTAAACAGCGCTGCAGAATGAATAGAGGATTTTAACACTAAACGTACCAGTACCGATCAAATTAACCGTTTTTAAATCTTTGCAAAATTTACTGCAAACTATATACAGTAAAACTTCCCATAGGCGGACATCGTGCGTTCCGACAATATTGGCCGGTTAAGAGAAGTGTCCGTTTATTAGAAGACAGAACAAATTTAGTAAAAACTAAAAAGCGAAAAAGAAGCTAAACTTTTATTTAAAAACAGTGTACGAGTATATAAATATAACTTTATTCTCTAAATAAAAACGAAACGACTATGTGTACATTGATATATAATATATATACAGGAACATACGTACGTCTAATACGCACATCTAATAGTTACATATACAATTTGTGTACTACTTTACAAAATAGTCTAGAATAGTAGTTTGCTTGAGTGTATTACACGCCAATTTTGCTTCAAAATATAATGATAACTCACTAAGCATACCAAACGCTTGTAGATCGTTTTTTTCAGAACAAAATTGTTTTAGTTTTTTTATTTCCAGTAAACCATCTTTATACCGCTACTATTCTTTTCTCATAATCATCAATTTTAGGAATTTCTGTTTCATGTTCTTCATCATCGCTATTTTGGCTCTCGTTTTGAAAATTATCGAGCAAAACATTATCTGGATTACCGTCTTCTGTATCCAAATTGGCGTCAATATCCATAAATTCATGTAAATCGCTATTATCTATTTCTCTCATTAGCGTAGACATTTGAACCAATTTGGATAAAAGAATTTCATCTTCAGGATCAAATTGATCACTTTCAAACTCGTTATTTACTTCTGGAAATCCTGTTTTCTTGAAACAATTTTTAATTGTATCAGATGAGACATCATCCCATGCTTCTTTCATAAAATAAATCGCATCTAATACGCTAATAGAATTTGTTAAATTATGAATCGAAGCAGAACTCTCAAATTGAGATTATATATGTTTTAGTATTAAATGTCGATACCAAGTTTTGAACAGTATTTGAATATACTGATCGAATATCATCGACGAAGGCAAGAGATTTACCAGACAGAGTTATTACGTCTCGATTTTCGCGTCCGTTTAATGGAAACTTTCTGGTCACAAAGCAGCTTAATAACTGTTCGTGGCCGTTCAAGGGAGTGTTCGCATAAGAGAAACCAATTTATTAGGAATTCCCTACTTATACATTCGGGACTGGACAAAATGTCCGCTTAAGAGAAGTGCCCGGCTAATAGAAGTGTCCGTTAAGGAAAGTTTTACTGTATATCAATTTTCTTAAAATATGCATGTAATGCGCAAATTTATTATGGGTCCTACCTACCGCGGTCGGTTAAATTGACCAGTGTTTCACAATTACAAAGTACCCAGAAAAAGTAACGGACATAGAAAAATTGTTTAGAATGTGTTAACAAAAATTCTGGACTGAAGAAAATATAGAAGTAAAAATACAGCTATCTACAACCAGTGAATTACAGTCAGACAGTGATAATGAAGAGGAGAATATTATAAATAATCGTCCAAGGCAGTAAGGAAAGAGAGTTTTATTGACATCCGAATGCGAGACAGACAGTTTGGGAAGAAATAAACGGAAGTCCCAAACCTGGCAGAACACTACTGCATAATATTTTTAGGGATATGTCTGGCCCAACAGGATATACTACTAAACAACATAATGAAAGAACAAATCAAGATAGCATTTCCTCATCGCATTGATCACCGTATAATGCATCATTTTATAATACGTACAGAAGAAAAAGCATTGTTGGGGACTAAGTAGAAGTTAATGCGACAACATTACATGCATTTATTGTTTTGCTATCTGTCCCCGGCCTATACGAGGCAAAAAAAAAGTTTCATATTTGCGGAACAATGGCCAGGAACGATTTTAGCGAAACTATAGGTTTATGCAATTTCATAAGTTTATAATAATTGCCATTATAAAAAAATAAGGGACGTTTCAGGAAAATTCTTCATTTTATATGTACGTACATATTTAGCAATGAAACAACCATTATCTTCCTTGAATAATAAAAATTAATGATTTTTTTAATTACCGGTCAATTTGACCGAACTAGGAACAGGTACACTCACCTGAAAGAAGTTGTAGAACGATTTACATATAATCGCTATGTAAATCGTTCTACAACTTCTTTCAGGTGACTGTACATATATGTATGTATGTAACATACAATAGCGTCGGTAGGTTTAGTGTTAAATTTGCTTGATGATGACGAGCAACATTTTCCATATATTCATATTACAAATTTCCATGTTAGGTATTAATATGTCAGATTTTTTTTCCTCTTCAATTTACTTTTACGTAATCAACTTTGAAAAATAAATTAACAAAAGGGCAACATAACCATTATCTAATGGTTTTTAGTGTATCGAATCCAAACATGATAGGTACTGCAAGAAGTATCAGCCACCATTTCCGTCATATGACAACACTCAATATCATTTTATTAATCAAATTTTATTCATCAACTATAATACAGTCCCTACATATATGAAGAGCTTGAAGAAGAAAGAAAAGTAATGAATACATTAAGCCTATGTAAGAAAGAAGTATTTTTATGTTAGAAGGTAAATATGTATAATACATACATATGTATATATTTTGTTGATATTCTAACTTCAATCAAGATTGAAAAGCAACAAAATCGAGCTTATTTCTCTACTAAAAAATTTTCGTCATTCCTGCTTCAATACTTATCAGTATTAATCCAAATTAATAGATATTATGTATTTTAAATTATGTAAATTAATAAAATACATAAATTTCTACATATATAGAGCCCTTACTTGGTCATACAAGGTTTTTTCCGTACTTTTGCAATCATGAATACATGTATTAACTAGCCTCATTACGTCACTAGTAAAATTCACTTATATTAAGAGCAATCTAACACATACTGATAATTCTGGTCAGTATAATCGACCGCATAACATTTTATTTTCAATGTAACTTGGAATGGAAATTCCTCATTATTGTTTAAAAATAAAATTATAATCTACACACATTTTTTTGCAAAATAACATAATACAGGATAATATAGAAATATGTTGCCTGTATTTAATAACATATTTACGAATAACAGTTTAGTCGCCGACACTGTTAAATTACGGGTTCAATGATACAGCCGTATGCTCCGCAAAGATATGTACAACATTAATATTTGGAATGTGGTTAACCATTAAAAATAATTTACTTTTATGGTGGTTCGTAAAGAGCGGTTTTGTCTGGTTACAATGACTGTTTTCTAAAAAAAAGACGTTATTAATATTTATTGCAAGTTTAATAGCTGCAACTTTTATTAAAATTAATACAATTAATTACAACTTTTTCACGAGCCAGTAATAAAATGGTCTGTGACTTGAACCCCAATTTCGCAATATCAATAAAATATGTGCAACATTGTTTATTTCATTCTAAAATAGAACAACTAATTACAATTTGGAATCATCTTATAAAAACAGAAAAATTACAATGTTCTGTACAAGTTTGTAATGTATTTACGCTTTTGAACAATTCTAAAATGATTTGTATACTTACGAAATTCGTTTGCACTTAATATAATTTTGGATTGTAGTGTAGCGTCTAAAAGTTATTATAGAGAAATAAGCAGCTAATGACTAATTACCGGCGTAAATCTATTTTATCATATTTCAAAAAGATATTTGAAAAATAATGGATTCTAGAATAATGAGCGATTTATTAACATCTACGTATATACTTTAGTTTTGTTAACCCCATCTACAAAGCCAGAGGTCAGGCTACCACCCTACATAAAAAAGACAGGAAAAAATCGGTTTTGCAGATCCTGGCAAAAACTCTGGGGAGAACAAAATGGAAACGCCGAGTGGAGCAAGAGGTTAATCGTGGAATACCTAAGACCATGGTATCGCAGAACACGCGTCGACATAGACCACCACCTAGCGCAAATGGACGGACATGGATGCTCCAACGGGTAGTTCCACCGTTTCAGAATTATAGAGACGAACCTGTGCCCTTACTATGGAGACCTGAATTAGACGCAGTATATTTTCTTCATATGGCGCAGGTGGAATACTGTACGGAAGAGCACAAGAGATGAGGAAGCTAACACCGGAAAACATAGCAGGAAAGATGCTAGCCTCAATCCCGGAGTATTTTGACTGCAAAGGGAAACTAACAACGTGAGGATCAGAGAGCGATCAACCGTAAGAAGCTGGACTAAGTGCCTTGCCAAGTCATGGGCGGCATACTGTGTGGTCTGAAAGTGGTTTTTAGCCGGTAAGAATCTCGCACTATGTGTGAACCAGGCTGCAGATGAGATATGAAGTTTTTTGCTTCACCAAAAAAAACTTGCTTTATAAATAATACACGTTTTAGCACTCTATATCGTATTCATTTACCACCGGATAATGGCTTTTCGTGGTGGAAGTTTCTTTTGATTTTAAGTTTGTATCAATTATTGGTTCTACGGAATAATGATTTGAAACGTCTGCCATCAATCTACCATCTTTCTGTAAAAAATAACTGTCTCATGCACTTTCCCAATCTAAACACAATTATTTCTCCAATCTTCATTAATGTTTAACTAATTGTTCATAACTATGAATAACTAAACTAACTTATTGATAGTTGCATTCTATTTAAATCTGACATAACACAATGTGTATCGTGTGAATAGCTATTCACATACATATTGATATTCATTTAAAAAATAAATTATTTTCTTCTTTATGATCATCAATATTTTTAAAATTAGAAAATGCTCACTACCATCTGCCATCTACATGTCAAAAAATTCATAACTATTATATGTTTATATCTTTGGGGGCTTATTTCTAGATATTTTGTCTTACTACATATGTATTTTAAACTGTTTTACATTATATTTTTCGGTCTAATTTCTCTCAAAAAAGTCAATATTGTCTCTTTTCATTCTACATACATATTTTCATATAAAATGACAATTTTATATGAAAAATTATTGCTTTCTATATTGCTATTTATAATCGCATTTTTACAACTGATGATACCAAATCGATGAAGTAATATTTTTAGATTATTTTTTGCGAAGCGATCATCAATATATTTATAGTTTATTGCTATTTTTTTGTTAACTGTGCATTCCCGCAAATGTAACTACTAATAATTATATGTATTTCGAATTCAATTAGTCATTTTAGCTTGTTAGGGCAATTCAAATTCTTCATAAATGTTAAAAATATACGCTATGCATGTAGGAATCGATATAGACAAACATGATAAATACGTATATCGATATAATAAACCAACCAATTAGAGTTATTATTTAACAGCGAACTATTACAACTTTATATGTAAGAGTTTTGCGAACTATCTAAACTTTCTACTTCTACTTGCTCGAATTGCGGACGAGTTGCAAGATACACCGATACCAATACAGTTGTTCAAGAACAAAATAATTAGGACAAGCAAAATCAATGAATGCCGTTCTAGATATGCTTTCGAATCACGTTATATATTTGCGAAGTAATTCTCTTAAGTTGAATGTTTCTAAGTATCGCTATTGTATTTACGGTAGACGTTGTCAAAATAGGCTACATCCGCTTCTTTTTGCGAACAATCTGTCCTACAGAATGTTATTCTAGCGATTGTTATACATATTTAGGGTTTCTCACGCAGGTCGTTCGTCGAAATTTTGTAATCTAACACATGCTTGATTTAAAATTTCTAAGAGCAAATAATTGATTTTGATTGATCTATTAGGATTTACTCATCATAGTTTTTAACCTACATACAAAATGAAAGAAAGTTTTAAGATTTTCAATAGAATACATTTATAATGCAAAGTACAAAGAACTTTAGGAAAGCAATCTGAAATAACATAAGCGTCATTTAAGAATGTGAGTTTAATACAATGAAGATTATGTACAGAAGGATAATTATATTCAATTACAATAGTTTCTAAAACACTACAGCCTTTGGAAACATTGATTTCAGAACTGTAGAGTTCGTTGCCAAGATAGAATTCTGCGACGCAGTGAGTCCGTTAGAGTCGCTTTCCAATATGTAATTTCAACAAATTTGAAATCTTACAAACCACAAAATTTAGAAAGTTTTAAGGCACCTTACATAGCCAATAATGAAAAATTCTTTCCCTTGCCACTCTCGATATTAGAAGAAGACTGCAGATTGGGACTCCTATTGTTTACAAATTGTCTTATCGAACTAAGATTTATAAACCTGTTAGGTCGGTTGGATCTAATGTTACTATGTAGACAACTCAATGGTTTACAAATAATTGGTGAATTAGTTCAACAACATATTGATACAATAGCCTGGCTTGGCAATTCCTTCGCATTTATCAAAAAGATTCGACGCACTAATTAAGTTTCTTTTCCTATTACATATTTCAATTCCAGGTGCTGTAATCTATCTGCAAAACTCTTTGATCCAAAAAATAAAGCAAAATATTTTTCAATTTAAAGGTAATTCTTATGAACAGAAGCAATTGTCACCGTTTGTAGCTCACCTTTGCATGATTCATTTTGGAAATAATTTGAGGCTAAATATTTTCCTATAAATTGGGCACTGTATGTGGATGACTTTGAGCCTTTTCTTTTGATGAATTATGAGTGATTAAGTAACTAATTCGAAATAGCTTATGATGTGTAAATAGAAGAAATATTCTAAAGTTTGATGTATATAAGAACGAAGTCACTGCACTTCGAATTCCCATCGTTGCCGTTGCGTGCAGCACAAAACAGCAAATCTTAATTTTTTGTTCACAGACCTCTCAGCATTCTTCTGAGCAGAGACAATTTGTATCAATAACAGTGTTGCCAGGTCTGGTGAAATTTCATCAGATCTGGTGATTTTGAGTCGTACTTGGTGATTTGGTGAAAACTTTCAATAAAGGCCTTAAATCTGGTGATTTTTTTGTTTAACTTTTTTTCTTCAAATATTTATTTGATTTATTCATTTTTAAAACGTTATCTAGCAGGAAATGCTTAATTTATCATCTGTTTCGAAAGAAATAAAGGATAAACATAATGTTAATATGTATACTTAAGTAATGACTTTAGTATCTTATATTTTGTTATCATTATTATAAAAATATTTTTTTTATTGTAATAACACTTATCATAGATTACCTATATTACCGTTAGTCAACAACTAATGTTTCCTTATTCTTCTTTTGTTTAATAAAGTATATTTACATATGTATCTACAAAAATGTCTGATTTATCGCCTTAAATTTGAGACCGAACTTAAATTTTAAATAATAATCTGGTGAAAAACTGGCAACTTTTGCCAAGGAAATCTGGTGATTTTATTTTTTATTCCCTGGCAACACTGATCAATAAGATTAAGGAACTGTGACGGGCTGCAGGTTCACGCATTTTTGACTTTGCCAGAAAGTTAAAGTTTTAAATTACTGTTAAGAATAAATCTAGCATTATTATCATTTTATTAATTATAATAAAATATTGCATAGTCGTATGGTAGGACTATCGTTTCCAACGTTGTATGTTCTTTTTTCTATTTGTATACATATGTATGTATGTGTGGTAGTATTAGATTAGCATAGAAATGGTTGCAACATTTCTTGAACAAATCAGAATACTGCACAATTTATTAAAACATACAAATGCAAACATTTCGACTTGTAACAGCTACACGTTTGCAAGTACAAACTTATTTGCGCTAGAAAGGTATTTTTTGCACGTACGTTTTACATTTCACCTATACGATTGAGAATAAAAAAAGGTTCGATTAATTTGTGGCAAGAATTCAACTTTTAAAATCTGCTGCAAGTGTTACTTGAGATTGAAATTATTTATATGTGGTTGTAATATATAGAGCAGTGTGCATAACTAGTAGTATTATGTACCACTGCAAAAGATTTAAAAATATTAATAATTTCTAGTAAGCATTTGACACTATTAATCACCAATTGATCTATTGTAACCTCTTCTATTTTGGGTTAAACCCTAATGCTGTAAGGTTGGTCCAATGATCTTCATCAGGTTGTGTAATCTAACATTACACTGCTAATGGTGATGTTTCTCACATTCAAATTCGAAATTTTCAACTGTTTGAAAATTTCTCATCCTCAGCCATGGATGGCACTATGATGTTTATGGACACACATAACCTAAATTTGGTTATCAAGACAAAAACTTTATACCTTATGATAGATTCAGGTCCCAGATTTCGATCTTACGTGTCAAAAAGGTGTAAGAAGCATATGGCATTCCACGTTGCCGTTATCTAAGTAAAAATGTACATATGGATGGTACTATCCAATTAATTCGTCTTATATAATAGTTTAACTTTATCTTTGTTTAATTATTGTATTGTTATCTATGGCCCGCGCATAGATCTATTAACACAATACCACCTCTTGTCATATAACCCATTATATTAATCAGATGAACTACTGGATAATGGAAGAAAGGTCAAATTATATTGTGTCTTTCCTACATACCACCCTCTGGGCCAAATGGCCGCATATTATATGCGAGGGAATTAATCAAAATTTATAGTTTTAATATCTATTATCAAGGACTTAAAATTTCTCAACGCATTCCGACCGACTTGAAACTGCTGCCACCTTTGCAATTTAAAAAGAAAATAATAATGCAATCTTCTGTTTTTTCGAATTCCCTATATACCAAAAGCTTTCATATCTTGCTGGAAATGTTGTCCTTGTTCCTTGCTAATAGTTTTTCGATTCTCTGAAAGGTAGTCCAAACGATAGTGAAGAAAATCCAAATTAAGCCTCACTGGAAACCGCAGCATTTCAAATTTTGTATGTCATCAACGATTGCCTTTATGTTTAGATCTTTATTATTGCAAAATGACTTATTTACTGCTTCTTTGAGTGAAGCTAAGGTACCTTTTTCTTATCGCTGTTTTTCGCCTCCAATTGTTGATTTTTCATTAGTTTGCCGAATGAATTTTAGAGCCAATAAATACTCCTTCTTTGAGTTTTATCGCGAACAATGCAGGAAATTTATTATGCAGATTACTTTTCGAGAACGTTCATAAACTACTTCATTACTCTTAGTTAGCGGTAAAGTGATGCTGCCAACTGCAACTTCGAATTCAACAAAATACAAAAATATGACAATCACGTGAGCACTACCATGGATTTAATAAACTCTGTTTTATTGTTAACTGCACACGCAGTCGGTTATAGATTTTCCTAATTCTTTTGCGAACATATTACTTCGTTTTGAATCGTCGTTTTTCTATTCGACACCGAACTAAAGATCAAAAGCCGAAGACTTCGAACATTGTTGTATTTGTGCAGTTCGTCGCTGAGTTAAACTCTATTAATAAAAAAAACTATCCATACAGTGGTGATAATCGTTAGGCATTCTACGAATGAAAGAATAAAATACATTTTAACAGACAGAAGAATTTTTACACACTTGTACGGATGTAAAGCTTCAAGATCCAGGATTCAATTGACACATTGCGCACAAACAGTCCTCATCCAATTGTCAAACTAACCATCGATATAAGAATATGTTCGCAAAAAAATGGTTGCTCTTTAGCAAAACTTCATTATAAAAGTACCCCCTGTAAACGTAGAACAACATTACAATGATTACACTTATTTATGTACACTACTGTACGTTTGATTGTTATAATGAATATTCTGTAGAATATAATTTCTGTTTACATTATTAAAATTGTGGTTATTTGTATACGTTCTGCGATTTCATTTTAATAAATTTAATTTCCATACTTATGTATGTACGTGTATAAAACGAACCATTACTCATCTTTGTTAAACGTGTGTGGTCTATGTACTTTACATTAACAATAAGATGATGTAAATACATACATATATCGGTTTTGGTTTAGGAAAAATGTTATCTCAGAAATATTCTCGGTTAGAGACTGTATGTATACATTAATAATCAGTGTAGTTTTTAAATTGTTAAATACATCAACCGATGCTGTCCTAACTACAATGAAGAAAAATGCTTTAATAGTTCCATTAAAAGAATCCACAATAACAATTTTTCTGAAAACCGATTCTGAAAAGCTGATAGAATAGTAGTGTAAGCCGTTATAATGATAACGAACAATGCCCGGCTTTGTATTGTAGAATAGGAATGCGTTACATCACATATAAATGGAAATAGAAATACATATTTTTTCTTTCAAAGAAAATTTTGAATACGGCCAACTAGAATTTGTCTGCAGCTACAGTAAAAATGTATCTAGTTTCAGCTAATATTTCAGTAATCTTAATTTGTAAACAAAAACAAACTGTAATAGCATAAATTTACAAAAAAAATAGTGGTTAGTTCAGTGTTATTAATGTTATTATGAATGAGGCACAAATTATACCGCTGGATTACGAAGATTTCGCATGAGAATGGGTTTACGACCGAGGCCCTGTCAAATGAACGCGTACGGCAATTTGATACAAAAATTTGAAAGTATAGGATCTGTAATTGGCCTAGCAAGATCGAAAGAGCAAGAATTAGTGAGGTTCAAGTTGCAAAGATACACATAAAACTCAGGACATAGCCAGAGGTAATCCACGGTTTGAAAAAGTTTACGCAAACATCTAAAAATGTATCCATACAAACTAAAAATATTGTTTGAATTAAAGAAGGCAGAGTTGCCTACTAGGTACTAGGTACTTTGCGAGCACCTAATGACTCAGATGAAAATTGAACCCAAATGGTTATCCCGTATTACATGGACAGATACGGCACATTTTACTCTGAATAATAGAGTCAATACTCAAAACTGCTCTGTACAGAATCCACAAGAAAGAAAGTTACCGTTTGGTGGAGGTTATTTTCAGTAATTGCCATAACTGATTTTGAGCATACTAAATCCCATTTCTTAAGCACTTAGATTTTATTTATTTTTTGTTATTAACATAATTTGTTAAAGTTATAATAATTTAAAATACATTATTTACTTGATGATAATTCCACATAAGTATTTATCTTTTATTCCCTCATATCGATCTGCACTTGTACGTCAACAAACCAAGTATGCACTAAATATCAATTTATTCTAGAACAAAATAATTGTGTTTCATCGGTCGAACAAATTGACATTTAACAGCTATCAAAGAATAATGAAGCATATAACCATTGCTATCAGTAAGAAATGTCTAACGCCGGGTCCACACTGACACTAAGAAAGTTAACTAACAACAAAAGTTAGTTAACATTCTTCGCGAACAATTGTTAGCAGAAATGTTAACGAACACGGATTGTCCACACTAGCGCAACAAAACGCGAGTAACAACTATGTATGTCAAGCAGTGAAGAAGGCATTATTTTGTGTGGCGCTGCGGCCATTGTCCTCAGCACAGAAGCAGCTGGAAGAAGAGGAAGATGGTGGCTTAAAACGCTACGGAAGAGACAAACAGGTGGTGATTTTCACATGGAAGATGGCAGTGGTTTTAAGAATTTTACTAGAATGTCACCTTCTGATTTTGACTTCTTAATAAATTCGATTGGGTCGAAAGTTTCACATCAAGACACTAATAAGTGATTTAAAATAGCGAAAAGATTTGAAGAAAAACAAACTTCCCTAACTGTATACGATCCATTGAGGAAGAGCATATCGTAATGCTAGCACCATTTAACAGGGAAGCCGTATAGCTAGAAAGGT